>RCUC01162095.1:0-64982 GCA_003697995.1 Taxidea taxus jeffersonii
ATCGAGCCCCACATTGGGCTCTCTGCTCAGCAGGGAGCCTGCTTCCTCCTCTCTCTCTCTGCCTGCCTCTCTGCCTAGTTGTAATCTCTGTCTGTCAAATAAATAAATAAAATCTTAAAAAAAAAAAAAAAAGAATAGTATAGGTGAAGCTTTATAGTAGTGAAAATGTGAAAAACAACCCAAACACAAAAACAATAAACAGAGAATAACAGAATTAGTTGAACATGTATGTTACATAGCCACTAAAAATAATGTTTTCAAAGAACATTTAAGGGCAAGGGGAAAAGAGCGAAGATAGTAGTACTTAAAGCAGTAAATTTCATTTGTTGTGAAATATATATACATACATTTTTTTTTCACTTAAAGCTAGAAAAAAAGTGATTTTTCTTCTGGGGGGCTGGTGAAATTGAACTTCTTAAATCTTTTTTTTCTAAATACCAAGCATATTGGGGCGCCTGAGTGGCTCAGTCCATTAAGTATCAGCCTCCAGCTTAGGTCACAATCCTGGGGTCTGGGATCAAGCCCCAGTTGTGCTCCCTGCCAGTCAGGGAGTCTCCTGCTCTGTCTCACTCTGCCTGTAGCTCCCCTGTTTGTGCTCTTTCTTTCTGTCAAGTAAATAAATAAAATCATTTAAATACATACATACATACTGAGCATGTTTTTGATGAGGAAAGAGGAAGCAGCTTGATCTATAAAGAAGAACTCCAGCTCTCTAATTTTTTTCTAAAATTGATGTTCTTTGCCTAGCTGGCTCAGCTGGTAGAGCGTGCTACTCTCGATCTTGAGGTCATGCATTCAAGCCCCATGTTGGGCGTATACCTTACAATCAATCAATCAATAATAAATAAAAGATAATAAATAAATAAAAATAAAATTGCCATTCCTCCTAGAAATTACAGAAAGTCAGTGGGTGAATGAAATGACTAACATTGGTTTTAGGCAAAAGGAAAAGGCTTAGAGATGGAAACAAAGCAACTGAGGTAGAAGTTTCTTGGAGAAGTAGGGAGGGAGTTACAAATTCAAACTAGCTTGAAAGAAAATCTGAATGGAAAGTGAAAGTAATCTTGGGGCACCTGGGTGGCTCAGTCGGTTAAGCATCCAGCTCTTGATTTCGGCTCAGGTCATGATTGCAGCGTTGTGGGGGCAAGCCCTATATCCAACTCCATGCTAGGAGGGGAGACCACTTGAGATCCTCACTCTCTCTCTCCTGCCACCCCTCTCTCCACTCACAGAAGTGTGTGCTCTCTCTTTCTAAAATAAGTAAACAAATCTTTTTTTTTTTTAAAGGTTTTATTTATTTATTTGACACAGAGAGATCACAAGTAGGCAGAGAGGCAGGCAGAGAGAGAGAGAGGAGGAAGCAGGCCGAGCAGAGAGCCTGATGCGGGACTTGATCCCAGGACCCCGAGATCATGACCTGAGCCGAAAGCAGAGGCTTAACGCGCTGAGCTACCCAGGCGCCCGGTAAACAAATCTTTTTAAAAAGAAAAAAAGAGGGCCACCTGGGTGGCTCAGTCATTAAGTGTCTGCCTTCGGCTCAGATCATGATCCCAGAGTTCTGGGATTGAGCCCCACATTGGGCTCCCTGCTCAGTGGAAACCTGCTTCTGCCTCTCTCACTCACCCTGCTTGTGTTCCCTCTCTTGCTGTGTCTCTCTCTGTCAAATAAATAAATAAAATCTTTAAAAAAAGAGGGAGAGAGAGAGAAGTAAAAGGAATCTTGAACCCCTGAAATACTCATTGATGAATGTGGTGTATAATAGGAGTGTAGACGTGCAAGCCAGGGCTACCTAAAACCCAGGGAAAGCAAGGCTGTGCAAGTATCCCTCCAAATCCCAAACTCTTTGTACTACTCTACACCTTCTATAAAAATTTTCATATTACAGCCTATGACCTACAGGCAGGTATCCTGTGATCAGAGAAAGGGGACAAAATGGTGGCCATCAGAGCAACATCAAAATGAGGGAATATCATGAACGAGTTAATACTGTTGCTCCTTCAAACCACTGTTCTTCCCATGTTCAAGATTTATTGTTAAGAATAAAGGACACTAAATTTCTATTAGTGAAAAGCATATGTGTTTGGAACCCCTCCCTGGTTGGTCTTTAGCTCCTTCTTTAAGCTTCACAAAGAAAACTTCTGTTGACACAAGAGCAGTCTTAAGCAAGACATGATTTCAGAGAAGAAGGAAGATGGGCTTCCTGCCGTGACCCGCACCACTGCGTTCCATCTGTCCAGCTGCTAGCTACCCCCACCTCTTCCCCTCCAGAGCTCAGCATCTGCTGCTCGGTTCCCATCCTGGCTTATTCTCTGTGTCCTGGCCTCACCAAATGTCTCTCTCTTCTAATGGAGAGAAATTTAGTTCCACCCCCTCTTCTCTCTTATCTTCTCTGTATGTCAAAAACCATAACATACAGCTGAAGTCTAGGAACAAAACAAATGAAAAGTCTTCCGTTTCCCCAGAGCTACCTGCATTGAAAATAACGGGAGGGGGAGTTAAATAGCAAGATTTTTTTTGTCTGTCGCATATTTAAAACCAAGGTAATCTATTTACTCCACGTATTTGAGAGACTTGAATGATTGGTGCCTCACCGATGTCTTGAAGAGAAGAAAGCTGGGCTATATGCTGTAAACCAGACTTAATCTAGTGATATTTTAGGACTTCTTATCAATAAGGACATCAGACAGCTGCCCGCCCAAACTTCCCCTTAACTGGTACTTAGGTACACTTCCTTTCTTCCTCCTGAAATTTTTCATATGCTTATGAAGTAAGGGTGAAAATGTTGCCTTTTTAAAAAGTTCATGGAAATACAAATCAAATCCCCCTCTTTCTGCATACTAGCAATTAGGAGGACAGAAGTAAGGGATGAAGTTCAGGTGGCCCCTCTCTAAGCTGAGAATGGACAAGAGTAAAATCAAAGACCCACAGGACAGTGCATATAACCACATGGAACCATCTGACAGCAGAACTCTAAAGAGGTTTTTTTTTTTGACTCATGGACGAACGGAGAATGGGGTGCTAGGACACAAGCAGATTTAGAACCTTACTCAAACGCTGACAGTAGTTCTCATCCCCAAGGGCAATTGGAAGTGGTGGTAGGCACCTATTTGGTTGTCAGAATGACTAGGGGTCCCTGCGGGCATCTGACAGACAGGGGTGAAGGATGCTAGAGGACCAGTGATCCAAGGACAGTAAAGCAGGCACAGTAAAGCATTGTATTGTCTGAAATCCCCAGAGTGCCCTGCCTCAGGAACCGTGATTGAACATCCTGATGCTGGCTGCAGATCAACTCCTCAAGTGGAGGCTGGGCTAAGAGCTCAGGAAGCAGACAGAAGAAGATTTAGGAAAAACAGCCTTATTGCCACCTACTCTGTGGGACAGTGACCCAGCGTTACATAGCAGAGGAGACACTCATTCTAGAGTACTGGCGTTCATTTGAGTCATGTGCCACTGGGGGGTCACAAAAGCAATTAAGTGACTCACATCAGCAATCTTTAGAAGTTGAATAGAGTAAAAGCAAATTGAGGATATCAGAGTGTATCCCAGTAGTAGGGATAAGAATTTCATATTGAGTGTGTGTGTGTGTATGCATGTGTGTTTACCAGCAAAAGATGTAAGATGTGTTTTGTACTGTGGGTCCCTGTAAAAATATTTGGTAGACCCTTGCCTAGGAGTCGTGCTCTTGTTCATGGTCCTTTATGCACTTGAAGGGAACACAATAGCCTGAAATGACCTCGCGACTAGGTTTGCAGCCACACCTTTTCAAAGATTCTGTTGTAAATGGTTAAAGGAGCATGACAAAATAAACTTTGTTGGGTGCCTGGTGACTCAGTCAGTTAAGCGTCTGCCTTCAGCTCAGGTCATCCTGGGATCAGGTCCCGCATCAGGCTCCCTGCTCAGTGGAGAGCCTGCCTCTCCCTCTGCCTTCTGCTCCCCCTGCTTGTGCTCTCTCTCTCTCTCTGTGTCAAATAAATAGGTAAAATCTTTTTTTAAAAATTTTAATTAACTTCATTAAATATTTAGGGGATTCTTTTCACTTCTATCTCTAATTGCTGCATTGCATATTTTTTGAGAAGATCTAATTCATTCTTGAAAAATGTATACTTTAGTGGTGCTTAGTATATTCACAAAATAGTGCAGCCATAATGTCCAGAGTTCCTGAACATTCACCCTAAAAAGAAACCTGAGAGAAAATGTTCTCAAATTAGTTTGTGAGTTTTATCATGCAAATAACATTTCACTTCAAAAAAACAAGACCTATACCCATTAACAGTTACTACCTATTCTCCCCTACAGCAGAGCGACTATTGATCTACTTCCTGGCCAAAGAGATTTGCCTGTTGTGGATATTTCATGTGAATGGAATCACACAGTATGTGGTCTGTTGTGACTGGCTTCTTTCTCTTAGTAAAGCGGTTTTAAGGTTCGCCCATGTTTTAGCTTGAGTCAGTACTTCATTCCTCTTTATTGACAAATAACATTCCATTGTATGGATATGCCACATTTTATCTATCCATTCATCTATTAATGAACATATGAGTTGTTCCCTCTTTTGGGGTATTATGAATAATTCTGTGAACATTCATATACACATTTTTGTGCGGACATCGGTCCTCCATTCTCTTGGATATATACCTAAGAGTGGCATTTCTGGGTCATATGGTAAGTCCATCTTTAACTTTTGAAGAACTACCAAAATGTTTTCTGAGTGGGTATACCATTTTACATTCCCACCAGCAAGATATGAATTGGGAAAATGTCTATTCAAATCTTTTGCCATGTTTCATTGGGCTACCTTTATTTTTGGGATGTAAGAGTTCTTTATATCCCTCATTTGATGTATAATTTGCAAATGTTTTCTCCCCCTCTATGGGTTGTCTTTTTATTTCATTAGTAATGTCCTTCAAAGCACAAAGGTTTTACTTTTTATGAAGTCCAGTTTATTTTTTCTTTTGTCACTAGTACATTTGGCGTCATATGTAAGAAACCATTGCCTAATCAAAAGGGACATAGATATATGTCTAGGTTTTTTCAAAAGTTCAATAGTTTTAGTTCCTACATTTAGTTCTTTGATCTCTTTTGAGTTAATTTTTCTTTATGGTGTGAGGTAGGGGTCGACTTCTTTCTTGTAAATGTGGATTTGCAGTTATCCCAGAATCATTTGTTGAAAAGACCATTCTTTCCCTATTGAAATGCATTGGTGCCTACATTACATCTTAAGAACAGCTAAATACAGCTTTGGAGAACAAATATTACAAAAGCCAAATTCACCTGCAAGCTGAGTTTCCTTTAACATTCTCTGTCCTTTGTTTCTTCCTGAGGGAAATGTGGAAAATTAATCTTTCCAACACATGTGTTTCAAGGTGTGTGTGAAGGGCGAGGTTAAAAAAAAAAACAAAACACCAAAATAAAAAGTAATCATTTCATAAATTCCTTTCCAGGATGTAATTTCACACAGAACAAAGCTGAATAAGAAAAAAGGTGGAGAAATGCAAATACTGAATAACACTGACAACCAGGGAATTAAAAGTTTGAGTAAGGAGAGGAGAAAAACACTAGAAACCTACCAGCAGCTGTTTTATCTTTTACAGGTAAGAATAGTTGCTTTCACTAAAAGCTTTGGATTGAGACTATATTCCTTGGTGGTGGTTTATAATGGATCTTTTCCCAATGTAAAGTTGTAGTCGCTGATATGTTTGAACATGTACCCAGTGCTAAGTACTAAGTACACAATGCTGTTCTGGGTGCTTCACACATATCATCTCTTTGCATCCTTTCTACCACCCTCAGAAAACTGGAATTATTCTTATTCCCATACTACAGATGAGAAAACTGAGATGCACCCAGTAAATGGTAAAGCAAGGGTATTGGAACCCAGGCAGTTTGACTTTGGAGCCCCTGCTTCTGAGACTATGTTATGTTACCGTTATCTGCAGAGACAAGATAAGCCTAGGCATAAAATAAGCAGATGCTGTTGGCTGTGACAAAATTAAAGTATGTGCCAAGCGGATCTTTATCTGAACCAGCCAGCCCTTCTTTTAAGAAAAGAGCCAGAGTTGGGATTAGGGCAATAGGGCATCTTTTTTATTTCATTATTTTCATGACATCACTACAATGTCAATGAACAGTCATTTTCCACTGCTTCTAGGGTGCAGGTGAGAACTAGTTAAGTTGAACTGCTTATGGTTGGACTGTGGTAGACCAGTTACTGTTTTGGTTAATCACTGATTCATCTTATCTGCCCTACCAGTACATCCACTCAATTCCAAAAGAAAGTGAGTAAGCAAGTGTTAGTGATAAACAAAGACTTCCCTTTGGCAGGAAAACTTTCCCCCAAAAGGTGGGTCAGCAGTTCTTCCTTGAGTCAGGTGTCCCTTTGTGTGGGGAGGCTGCTGTTGTTGGTGGTGACTCCCTCAAGGCCTGAAGTCCCTGAATCTTTCCTTGGGGATCACAGTGACATTAGGTATACAGCGAACATATGACCCAAAGCATGAATGAGGTGTGGTTCGTCCCATGAGAGAAGTGACGTTAATTTTAGTACGGACGAGAAGTCTGTCTGGAGGAAGAGTGGTGAGCAGGTGTAGTGCCACAGGTGGCCACGATGTGGCAGCATAGTGTCAAAACAGTATTGTCCATAGAATCTGTTGCTTAACTAACCCCAGCAAACTTCCCAGAAAGAAAAGGGGCTCCCACTGGGTAGGGAAGGGTTTTTGTCTACCTCAACTAGAAAAGCAGTCATCCATCAATTGGAAATTTAATCTTGGGCATTTATTCTTTTTGACATCCATGAACCTCCCAAATGTATGAGGCTTCTCTAGGATTTAGTGTCGTTAGATTTTGATAGAATTTTTGTCATAAGGAGAGTGAAACTGTGGTCATTAGCCTAAGGCTTGTATTTTTTACCTTGCTCTACGTGTGGAGACCCATGAATGGAAAGGGTAAAAAATGAAGGAACATGTTGAGAATAACGCCACCGTTTTATTCCCCCAAACAACCCCAAACTGCCAGTCCCAGAGCTCCACCATTCCATTGGCACCCGGTGAAGTGTCTCTTGAAATCATGTCATTTTCTTTACCTTTTCTCGGAGACATTAGCCTGAGCTCATTGAGGAAACTGCAGAAAAGCAAATGGTCTGGATTCCCTTGGCCTGTGAATGATGCCTTGACAAGAAGTTAGAGTCAAGCACAGGTCAGCTGCTATAGGTTTTGCTTGGCGTTTGCCTCTTAAGTCTCAGCCTCCATGGAAAAGTGTTCAGGTCATCTGGGAGGCATGAGCAGTAGGCTTTTTAGCTTTAGTGTGGGTTTCCTGTCTCTTCATCCCATATGCTTCAGTGTGGAAAAATAATCCCTGAGGAACTACAGAGAAAGGCTTGTCCTTAGCTAGTGCTTCACAAAGTTTCAGACAATCAAGATGAGCTTGAAAGTAAATGGAAGTGGTGAGTTAAACTAGAATTTGGGTTTTCCCTCGAAACTTTACAGCCAAACTGCTTGGGTATATTAAATGAACACTAGTTCCCATGTATGGAAAATTTTCTTTTCTCATCACAAGGAAGATAAAGAATAGGGATATTTAATTTCTCTATGTAAATATTTTCCTCTACATCCTATATAGTAGTTGTCCTCCTCTAACCTCATCTGGTTGGAGTAGCTACTGGAGAAAACCCATGTTACATGAAGGCTGCTGCTGCATCTCAGGAACGCCAACCTCAGGAAGAGCCTCCAGGACTGCACGTTTTTTTAAATATTTATTTTATAGTTATTTTGAGTTTTTTATATTTATTTTTTTTTAATTCTTGGGTTTTGAGCTCTCTTTTTCTTTGTTACTTTCTTCTGCCATTTCATCCATCAGCTATCTTGACCTCACCCCTCCCTTCAGCGTCCCCACTTGACTCCTACCTTTTCTCTCTCCTTGTAAAACTCCTAGCATCCCACTGTCTCCACATGTAAATGTATACTTTTCTTTTTTCTTTCTAGTCTCAGAATATGGGATGTACTTCCTTCTGTCCACTCATCAGTCCTTCTAGAATTATTGCCAGTCTCTTCAGATACTGGATTCTCTTGGCCAACCCCTCTCTCTTCTGTGACTCTATAATAAATAGTACTATGTAGCTTGAAATGATTAACAGTATATGATGTACATAATATAATTATATTTCATAAATATAGGCTACATAAACTTAAATCCTATTGTAACTTTATAACTTCCTCTAGTATTAATATTAGCTGACACCTTTTAAAGTTTTATTATGTGTCAGATACTACACTGTATGCTTTATACATATTAAAGGGGATCGGGTACTTCTCTCTGGTTTAATAATATATTAACATACAGTTTTTGGGGGGGACTTTGTCCTTCTTCCCTCTTTTCTTTTAGACCAATCCTTTATACCTGGCCAAGCTGATTTTCCAGATGCCACAAAATAAGTCAACTAAATTTATGGATACTGTTATTTTCACACTATACAATTATGCTTCCAATCAGCGAGAAGAATATCTACTCCTCAAACTTTTCAAGACTGCTCTGGAGGAAGAAATAAAGTATGTATATAAGTATATATGTAAAAATATCAATGAATAGATCATTTTTGTGGCAGCTATCTCTGACTTATTAAAATACTGTTTAAATTATCCTTATAGCTTACTCATACATACTCAAGTATATCAAATTGCTTAAGAAATTTCTACATCACTATTGGTATTTCCTGATACAGCTTTCTTGATAGTTTTTTTAGAGCTAATTTAGCTTTTGATTTTGCAAGTAAACAGCAACTTGAAATCAAAAGCTTTTTTGAAAGTCTGGGGAAAAAAATTAAAATCCTATGACTAATAAAGCTATAAACAGATGGGGATAATAATAGTTTCTGCCAAAAAGTCTTCTTTTATTTCTTATAGTAAAAGACTGATTTTTGCTAATTTATTTTCTGATTCAGTTACTGTTTTTTTAAAAAATGTGCAAATACCTATATTAAAGGGGCCCCAAAAATATAGGAAAAATGCACTTAGCCAGCAAGATGGATCTCAACTCCTTTCCTAGCTTCTTACAACTTGAGCTAGACTGGTTCCTGGGATCTCTGAAGCGTGTTAGCTAGGAACCTCTGCCCTCAGGGTGTCTGTAAGCCAGCCTCAGAAACAGGATACATGAGAAATAGGAATGTGTGCACTGAAATAAATAAGTACTAATGAATGACACACACAGTGTAACAGATCAGAGGCATTGAGAGAAAAGTTCCAGGTACAAATGACATTATAATAGTGATGTAACCGTGTAACAGGACAGACACAGCTGTACTTGTGGGGAACACAGAATAATGTATAAACTTGTCAAATCACTAAGCTGTATGCCTGAAACTAATGTAATGCGGGTCAACTCTACTCAACAGATAAAATATAAGAAAGGGAGGGAGGTAGAAACGTTCCAGTTAGGTCAGCCGATAAAGACTTTAGGGAGAGGAAGTAGTTGATCCAAATCCTTGAAGAGTATCTATATATTTTATAAGAAAAAATGGAAAAGGGAAATAAGGCACACTGTTGATGGAAAGCGCATGGGCCAAAGTCTGCGAAAGACAATAGGATCCTTCTGACCAAAATGAGATTTAACAAGTCAAGAACAGGAGATGGAGGTAGAAAGATAGGTCAGGCCAGAGCACGGGAGCCGCTAAGTCCAGACCCAAGTGCTGAGGCCCTGTTCACCCTCTTAGAAGGCCTGAAAGGTCTTCGAGCAGATTATCCACACAGCCACGCTGGGTTTTTTAGAGGATTGATCTGCTGCTGTGTTTGGACAGAATAAATGAAAGCTGCACAGATCAGAGAAGTGGGGGCATCAGAAGTTAAAAAATACAGTTTGGGTTTTCAACACAGTGAGTCTGAGCTAGAGTTATAGAATGTGAGGGGGGAAATGTCCAGCCAAAGGTCAGAAATCCAAGACCAGCTCCCAGGAAGGAGAGGTGGATTAGATACTGAGCTCAGAGGACAAGTTCCAAGGAGATGGTGATTGAGACTGCATGCCTGAGTGGGGTGTGAGGGTAGATCATGTAGATAGCAAACAGTTCAATCATGAGGAGAGTAGCCAGCAAAGGAGACCAAGGGAATGACTGGGTGAGATGAGGACTGGAATACTTCACTCTGAGACACTGAGGGGAAAGGGGCCACAGAGGGAGCATGTGGTCACCTGGGAGGGTGAGAGGCTGCACAGAGGTGAAAGGGAGGCCAATCAGGAAGGCTCACAGGAGCTGGCAATCAGTAGTCAAGAAGGACTCTCTCTGCCACTTGAGGTAGCCAGAAGCTTCCCTAGTGCATTTGAGCACGATTTGAAGAAGTGGGGTCAGTTCATTGAGTCGAGAACATTGTTTTTGAAATTTGGTAACTAGATGGGACACAGTGACCCCCTGGATTCTTCTTAGTGTCTGTCCACCTTCAGTCCCTTCCTGCCTTCTAGGTCGAAATTAAAGCCGAGCACTTATTCTTACATCCTTGAGTCCCTCACATAATGAACACACATCTTACAAACGATTGCTTACTTTTAAACCATGCCTTTGATTTTCATGGAGGAAGTGGAGCCCCATGAAGTCCTTGCCCCCCAGAGAGTACATAGGCTGTTTAAAACTCAACCCATAGAGGCAACCCATTTGTTCTGGTCTGGGCTTCTTTCAGATCAAAGGTGGATCAGGTACAGGACATAGTGACTGGGAACCCAACAGTCATCAAGATGGTTGTGAGCTTCAACAGGGGTGCCCGGGGACAGAACACGCTGCGCCAGCTCCTGGCTCCAGTGGTGAAAGAGATCCTGGACGACAAGTCCTTGGCCATCAACACGAGCCCCGTAGAGGTGTACAAGGCTTGGGTGAACCAACTGGAAACACAGACTGGAGAAGCCAGGTACCTGAGCCCGGAAGATGTTGGTTTTCAGTCATGTTTTATGATCATTTTTACAGGGTTATTATAAATACTCTTAAGCTCTCTTAAAAGAACAAAATTTGCTGTCCAGGGGCAGTTTTCAACTGAAGATGTTCCCTCCCTCTAACATACCCATTCTTGAACTCTCACACATCTCTGTATGACACAATATTTTCAACTTTCAGCACCATTAGATCCCCAAATTCACAACTTCTATAATCCTCTCCCTTGGTTATTCTTTGTGTGTTTCTGAACCTAGACCTGGAAATATTACAGCCTTTGTCTTCACCTGATTTGGGTTTTTTTTTATTTGTTTTGTTTTGTTTTTTTACGGTTACCAAGTCAATAAGTTTCCTGTGTAAGCATTAGTAAGCCAGGTAGGATGGGCTTATCCTGGGTGGTAGTTGGTAGATCTAAGCAATCTCAACTTTTTATCTTGTGCAAAAGGGTGCCTTGTGCAATCGTTAAGATATGCACAGAGAATTATGTGGATGGTTCTCCCAGCACTGTTTGTAACAGCAAAAAGTTGGGGAAAGTCAAAATATTTAGCTGTGAGGGATTTGTTAAATAAATGTTTGTATAACACATAGTAGACTTAGTAAGTGTTTGGAATAGTGGTATAGAAATATTTTTATTGGCATGGAAAAAATGTTTGTGGTATTGAAAAATGTTTGTGGTAATAGAAAATGGTACAGTAAACCATTTTGTATTAAAATACATATATGTGTGGGGCATCTGGGTGGCTCAGTGGGTTAAAGCCTCTGCCTTCGGCTCAGGTCATGATCCCAGGGTCCTGGGATCGAGCCTCGCGTCCGGCTCTCAGTTCGGCAGGGAGCCTGCTTCCCTTCCTCTCTCTGCCTGCCTCTCTGCCTACTTGTGATCTGTCTGTCAAATAAATAAATAAATAAATCTTTAAAAAATAATAATAATAAAATAAAATACATATATGTGTATATGATATGTAGATACACACACATACATGTAGGGTCTGTATGGAAAATGTGTATGTATCAACTCTCTTATGCCCATGTGTGTGTTAGGCCCATATATACAGATGTATAGCATAGGACCTAGAAAGTTATGCACCAAGATATAAAAAATGGTTGTCTTTGGGTTGGTATTGCATTCTTGATTATTTATATGCAATTTTTTCTGTAGTGAATGTACTGCTTTTTTGTAATTAAAAAAAAAGGGTGCCTGGGTGGCTCAGTGGGTTAAGCATCCAACTTTTTTTTTAAGATTTTATTTATTTATTGGACAGAGAGACAGTGAGAGAGGGAGCACAAGCGGGGTAGTGGGAGAGGGAGAAGCAGGCTTCCCGCCGAGCAGGGAGCCCAATGCGGAGCGCGATGTCAGGACCCTGGGATCATGACCTGAGCTGAAGGCAGACGCTTAACAACTGAGCCACCCTGGTGCCCCAGCATTCAACTCTTGATCTCAGCTCAGGTCTTTAGCCCAGATCTTGATCTCAGGGCTGTGAGTTCAAGCCCCATGTTGGGCTCCATGCTGGGGAACCTTCTTTAAAAAAGAAAATTAGATGAGTCTATACCACTGGAGTCGCCTCTTATTTTGCCAAGAGAGCCCCAAGAGAGCCTGCAGTCCCCCTCATCCACCAGTGGCAGAGGGACTGTCTGGGCACAGGGGGCCTCCCCTCAGCTGGCAAACATTTCGTCCCTGAGGTCAGTGGGTGACGTCTGCTTCACTGTACAAAAGCTTGATTGTAGAAACAGCTTGGCAAGGACACAAATGCTTGTCCCTAAGCCCTCAGTTAACTGAATGCCCTTGTTGTGTTTTCAGCAAGCTGCCTTATGATGTGACCACTGAACAAGCTCTAACATACCAAGAAGTGAAAAACAAACTGGAGGCATCCATTGAGAACCTGAGACGGGTCACTGACAAAGTCCTCAACTCTATCATTTCTTCCCTTGATCTCCTGCCGTAAGTTGTACACGTAGCAACTTGAACTTTCTTCCTGCAAGTTCTTGCAACACGATGGGAAATAAATCCTCACGGTTGAGATAGGCATTTTCCCTTGTGCTGTTTTAACACGATTTTAAAAGTTTGCCTGCATTTGCATTTGAAATTCATAACTGTTCTTCAAAGAGGGAACACTAAAAACAGTGCCCAATGACTATCATCAGCGAAGGTCCTGTGATTCTGTTACCATCTCATTTTATGTTTAATTTTTTAAGAAAACTGCTCCACTGGGGTTGATGAGAACAACTGCTTTGTTTTTCTTTCTCACTTAGCCTTTTCCCATTCTTTTCTTTTGTCATCTGTTCTACGTATAGTTATGGATTGAGGTATATAGCCAAAGTACTGAAGAATTCGATCCATGAGAAATTTCCTGATGCCACAGAAGATGAGCTATTAAAGGTAGATTTTCAAGGGTCATCTCTCCATAGCTTCTCTTGGGGGCATGAGCCAGAATAATTACCAGCATAACATTTTGTGAGATTTCTTCCCCCTCCATATGACTATTTATAAAAAGCTGCAGGTCTTCTGTTTTGAATGACTGTCAAGGTTATTGATGATGCTGAAATTCCTTTAGAGATCTCTCACACATTATTGAGTTTCTTTATAGTAGTGCATTTGGGGGCAATGTGCTCTAATTAACCTAGGTTTCACCAAAAATAATTTGATTAACTATATTGGTAATGTGGGACTGTTTTGGCTACCTTTACAGAACTCATTTTTAGGATTCAGATCAGAAAAGGATCTTTCTTGGGAAGCAGCAATGAATATTTACTTCAATTTTTAATAGTCTAAAACCCTTGAGTTGTTTCTCTTAAAAATGGTCTTTTCCTCTACATTCCTCCAGATTGTGGGGAACCTCCTGTACTACCGGTACATGAACCCAGCTATCGTGGCTCCTGACGGCTTCGATATCATCGACATGACCGCCGGAGGTCAGATCAATCCCGACCAAAGGAGAAACTTGGGGTCAGTGGCCAAAGTCCTTCAGCATGCGGCCTCCAACAAGCTGTTTGAAGGAGAGAACGAGCATCTCTCCTCTATGAACAATTATTTATCAGAGACCTATCAAGAGTTCAGGTGAGAGGAACCATTACTTTTGGGGAAATTTGTGAGATGATAAGGAAAAGTCCTGTGTGCTCTGTACCCAGAAGTGAAGTTGGGGATGAGGGTTGGGAACCTCAGGGGACAGTGTGCATTTCTTCTTGCCAACATGGCGGGAAAAGAACGGGCTGGGTCCCTTCTGTCTGGGGCTCCCCATCCCACCCTTGCCCCCAGGGCCTCTGCTACCCTGAGTCATCCCCAGATGTTTGATTTCTACTATAGACAGAATGAAACCTTTATTCTTCCTGGTGTGCTACAGGCTTAGAGGACTTAAAATAAAAGTCAGAAGAGCTGATTTCTTCTTCATTGAACTTATGAAGAAGGTGTTTGGTTCCATTTTCTTTAAGAATGTGTCCAGTGAGAAAGAACTTGCTTATCTGCAACAGACAACAGGACACTGAGTATTCGGTTTTCAAAAGGCTAGGGAAATCCAGCTTTCATATTTGCTGAGGATTATATATGACAATGTTCTATTCTTTAACCTCTGTTGTCACCCATATAAGACTTAGGTCCGTTGCCTTGATAGGCACTTCCAAATTCTATCACTGATCTTTCCATGGAAACATGGAAGGCATGTGTCTGGTAGGAAGATCCATTCCCCCTCAAGCTCTCCATGGAAGCACATTCAACTTGGCGTTCATTTTTTTCTCTTGTTGCCATTCAGTCAGTTGGTCATAGAAATAAGACATAAATGCAGCCTCTATAACTTCTCAGTTGGAAAATTGATTTCCCACTCCTCAGTTTTTCTCTGAAGAGTAAATTATCCGCTCACATGATCATTATTTTCTATTTAGAATTGTGGCCTCTTGTGAGAAAATTCCCTCCAAATCCTCTTACTACAGGAAGTTTTGGTATCTCAAGCTGCTAATTTTAGTTCTTCTCACAGAGGAAAAATGTACTACTTCTTGCACATCCTTATCTGCTACTACAGCTTCCTTTTACTTCCGTTTTTCTCAGATTATTCTTATCAAACATCTGTAGGTCCAGCTCTTCTTCAAAAAGAAACAAAACCAAAGTCCCCCCTCTGCTTCCTCTTAAATTCCTCTTTTTTCCTCTCACACTTGTATTTATTCTATGTGTTCCTCAGCAACCTATTAAAAGTGTAGGAAGCCAAACTGTCAAAAAAGTGTAGAAAGACCAGCTGTCACATGGAAACGTGCTCCTCTCCCATGCCATCATGACTGCCTGCCATTTAACCTCTTCAGTCTTGGGCTGGGAAGATAGAGGACTTTTGGGTATATAAGCCTCGGGTACCCGCAGGAGATAAACCAAGGATAATTTCAGGCATGTGAAAATTTACTGCAGAGGAGCCTGGGTGGCTTAGTCTATAAAGTGTCTGACTCTTGATTTTGGCTCAGGTCATGATCTCAAGGAGATTCTCTCTCTCTGTACCCCCACCCCCTTCACAGGCACACACTCTCCCTCTCTTCCTCTCTCAAATAAATAAGTCTTTTTAAAAAATAGATTCTCTCTCTTTCGCCTTCTGCACCTCCACACTTGCACTCTCCCTCTTAAAAAAAAAAAAAAAAGAGGGGCACCTGGGTGGCTCAGTCATTAAGCATCAGCCTTCAGCTCAGATCATGATCCTAGCCTCCTGGGATGGAGCCCCACAGTGGGCTCCCTGCTCGGTGGGAAGCCTGCTTCTCCCTTTCCCACTCTCCCTGTTTGTGTTTCCTCTCTTAAAGAAAAGAAAAGAGGAAAGGAGAAAGAGAGAGAGAGGAAGGAAAGGAGGGAGGGAGGAAGAAAAAGGAAAAGAAAGGGAGAGAGAGAAAGGGGGGGGGAGGGAAGGAAGGAGGAAGGAAATTTACCACACTATAGAATGAAATACCTTCTCTGCCTGTACAAGAGAACCTAAGCCATGATCAGAGCCCCTGGTTTTCTTGAACTCCCTGTCTAAATTGGCTATTATTTAAGGAGGAGACTTTTTAGAATCTGATTACTGGAGGAATGGGACATGGTACATATTGGTGTTTTTAGCATTAACAGTTTTTCCATCAGTCAACAACTGTTGTTTGAATCAACTAGGAGTAGTGTAGGCTTAACTTGAATTTCAGTCACTTTGGCAACAAAAGCTCTGAAGGGTTATTAGGCCCAGGAACTTGTGCCATTTAAAGGAGCACATTTGGACACCTGGATGGCTCAGTTGTTAAGCATCTGCCTTCGGCTCAAGTCATGATCCCAGGATCCTGTGATGGAGCCCCACATCGGGCTCTCTGCTCATCGCGGAATCTGCTTCTTCCTCTCCTTCTCCCTGCTTGCAGTCTCTCTCAAATAAATAAATGAAATCTTTTTAAAAATAAAGTAGCACATTTGATAAATTGCTTTCCAGATTATTTTCTCTAGAAAGACTTGATTCTTAGATCAAAGACTACCCGTCTTGACGTTTTTGTTTAAATTTCAGGGGATCTGTTTTCAAAATAACATTTTTTTAATGACCTACCCATAATTTGACTACATTAAGTTGCTAGCAGAACTCGAGGCTGTGTTGCTCTCTCTATTCCTGCTCAAGGAGCTGGGTCCAACATACGGAAACAGGGACTCAACTTCTAGAGTTAGGAGCCATTCTGGAAGATACTGTAACAAGTGCCCCGCCTCCCCAACACATACACACACACACACATACACACAGTTTGGGATGGAGAATAAAGCACTAGTCATAAATCATGATTTCCTCAGTGTTTTGACAAAGCTATTTACCTCAAAAATTTAAATTCTGTCTTAAGCATTTGTTTTCTTTGTTAGGAAATATTTCAAAGAAGCCTGTAATGTCCCTGAGCCAGAAGAAAAATTTAATATGGATAAATACACAGATGTGGTGACAGTCAGCAAACCAGTCATTTATATTTCAATTGAAGAAATCATCAGCACACATTCAGTAAGTGGGGTCTTAGCACATTTCAGATGCTGTTTTCTTGAAAATGCTTAGTCTCTTCGGGGCTTCCTGTAAGCATATGCTAATAATACTCATATTCAGCATCCTAAGAAACCTTCGATTATTTATTCCCTGACTTATATATGAATAAGAATCCTTTTCCCAAACAAGTCACATTTACTTTTTAAATGGTGTGTTTATTCCCGCTAGTGCATAATAAAACTCTGCCCAAACCAGCCAGGTTTTTTTCTTACATGATCTCTTGACAAAGTCAGCCTGTAAATGTAAAGTTTAAGTCCTGAGCAGGGATGGGTCTTGCTATTTCCTCCACCTACCAGGGCTACACTGCCTGAACCCCCACACTGTTTCTCTTCCCCTTTATAGAATCTTCCCAGCTTTTCCCTAAAGTTCTGGGATAATGAGAATATTCTCTCTCTTCTACTGTTGGACATAAAGAGAGGGGAAAATAGGCTGTTCAAGGTTAGGAAAGAGAGGACACCCCACCCAACATTAGCCGCCTACAAAGAATCATTTCTATTGTTCTGGAAAACCCCATTTCTCAAAGGCAGTTTCATAGTCTGTGGTATGTCATAATGTTTCCATCCAGATGGTGTGCAAACATCACCACCATCAGCCATGATGAAAGGAATATTAAGCCTCTGTTGGGGTCAGGGCACTTAGCTCAGCATGGGAAAGCCTTAGATGGCTCCTTAATCATTTAAAGTAAAAAAAGAGGCTAAGTGTTAACAGTTTCTTTGGTTTTTTGTTTTTTAAGACCAATTGGAACATATTTCCTGAAAAACCTGGTTCCTAAAATATAACCTTTTTGAAAAGCGCTTACCACCTTGCTCCTCTAAAAGAAGTCCTAGGGACATGTTAAAAAAGCACTCCAGACCTCCCAAATCAGAGCTTACACTCTGCCAGAACCCAGGTTCTGAAGAGACACACTAGAAGCCCTCATTAATGGTATACCCAGTTTGGATTACACACAACTAAGAGGAAAGCATAACAAATACACACCTCTGAAAGGTCTTATCCTGCCCATCAAAGCAGATACACTAAGAGATGACAAAATTGGCTGCTAAAATTTCGGTCCATGTTATCAAGCTCTTGCAACAAACTAAAGATTGAATACAGATTTGGAAGAAAGATTGGATCTACTTTTGGTTTCCCTCTTTCAGGGTTAGAATAAGGAACCCCCGTGACATTTGCAACAAGTTCTCCTTGAGTATTTTGAGTCACCTTAATCAATGGCAGGTCAGAATGGCCAGCTGAAGGAATGGGTTGGTTGATCAAATGAAGAGGCTATACTTCTTTATAAACACGCAAGATCATAGAACATGTCCAGCAATGCAACATTTGCAACATTGCTCTAATAAGCAAGTAGACTCACTCATATTTGAGCAATCACTGTTGTCTATTTTTATGGTAGATTATCCATCTCAAAAAAATGTCCACACACTGGCTACACATTTGTTGAGGGCAGTATCTTCTTGAAGAAGTGGGGGGGGGGGGATTCTCTTTTAGAATGAGACATTCTTTCCCAGGGATAGCAGAGAAAAAAAATGTTACTGTGTTAATTTAGACTGTTACTCTTTAACGAGAAATCATCTGTTCTTTTTGTTAACAAAAATTGAAAACAGGATTCTGTTTTCCTGGGAAATCTAGCTTGTGACCAGCTTGGATTTTCTTCATGTGTTAGGTTGGAAGCAGATGTATAATGTGGGAGTATTGTAATTGCAGAGGAAAACTATCCTGTTTACAGACTGCCTCAAAAGAGGAGGTGTCCCCATGTACATAGAAGCTTGGCATCAGCTCAACCCACCCAGCCTGTGGCTCCCTGTCCTCTAAGGAACATGAAGACCCTCAAAATAAGCTCTTCAAAGAGACATTTTCAAAAAAATGTTCTGTAGTTACCAGAATAAAGGGTCGAAGCTAGCTGCCTAAATCCTCACTCCGAAGAGACAACAGCCAAATCAGCTCTCCTGTCTCTTCAGAAAACAAGAACATAAATTTATCCTTTATTTTGTTCTGTCACTAATGTACTTCTTCCAAAAATATACATACTACCATTCCAGATGTCACTATGTCATTTTATCTCCTTTGTTACTTACATAATGCCTTTCTTTACTCACCTTGGATCCTTTTGGGGATTGTGTAGCAGAAGAAACACCTGGTACATCCGGGTCTCAGGCCAAGGGACCATATGGCGTTTCTGTGATCCCTACCCTTGAAAGATCTTCAGTGCCAAGCAGATTAAAATAGCTTAGTCGTGATTTTTTTTTTATAGCCATAGTGTTTGATTACTGCATAATTTCTCTGTGAAGAGATACGGAAATGCACTTTCAGTTTACTACCAGGATTAGCCAAGAGACTTCTGCCTCGTTGTAGACCCTTTCCTCTCCAACTTTGACCTTTTCAGTCAAGGTGGACTAGAGCACAGTGGTAGAAGTGGTAGAAGGCTGCTCTGAGGCATATCTCACAAGATCTTGCTGAAGGAGAGTTTGTGGACATCTTTCATAAAGCTCCAATTTCTTCGTGTAAAGTAAGCACTTACTGCTAAGATAATATTGAAAACTGTGTGTCCCTGTGGTCTCTAATTTCAATAAATGTCCAACTTGTAATTAAGATTCCAACAGTAGGGGCACCTGGCTGGCTCAGTCAGTAGAGCACGGGACTCTTGATCCTCAGGGTCATGAGTTCAAGCCCCACACTGGGCATAAAACTTACTTAAAAAAATATATAAAAATAAAAATCCCAGGGGCGCCTGGGTGGCTCAGTGGGTTAAATCCACTGCCTTCGGCTCGGGTCATGATCCCAGGGTCATGGGATCGAGCCCCGCATCAGGCTCTCTGCTATGCGGACAGCCTGCTTCCTCCTCCTCTCTCTCTCTCTCTGCCTCTCTGCCTACTTGTGATCTCTGTCAAATAAATAAAATCTTTAAAAAATAATAAAAAAATAAAAATCCCAAACAGTATTAGAACTTTATCTTGGAAAACTTGAAAGGGAACTTGTAAAAATGGTAGCACTTACGAACTTACTTTTGTTTGTGTGTCTGTGTTTATTGCTATCTCTGTAAAGCTCCTGTTGGAACACCAGGAGGCGATTGCACCTGATAAACAGGACTTGCTGAATGAACTACTAGAATCGCTGGGAGAGGTACCTAGTGTGGAGTCTTTTCTTGGTAAGAGCTTCTGCCTCCTACTTATCCTGTGGTTTGTGTTTAGTTGTTCAGTTTTCCTATTCTAGATCAAACAAGTCTTATTTCTTAACCTTACTTAAGAAGATAAATACACTAGCCCCCTCCTACATTAAGAGTTCTGTAATTCGGGTGCTCAGGTGTAATTTGGGTGTAATTTGGGTGGCTCAGATGGTTAAGTGTCTGCCTTCACTGGGTCATGATCCTGGGGTCCTGAGATCACGTCCCATGTTGGGCTCCCTGCTCAGTGAGGAGCCTGCTTCTCCCTCTGCCTATGCCCTTTCTCCTTGCTCTTGCTCACTCTCTCTTTCATGAACAACAAAAAAAAACAGTTCTGTAATTTGCCCTAGGTTACAAAGCAATTAGATATTCTTGAAAATAAACTCTAGATGGATCAAAAGGGATTAGTCAACCTGTATCATAAAGAAAAGAAATCATTAAAGAGCCAAGTTTATTACAAATTCCTTGCTGTGTTTTATAATGATTTCTTTTATTAAGGTCTCTCTTTTAGTAATATTTTCATGTTTTGAGTCTCTGGGCTCCATGTTATTTTAAAGTTCAAATCAGAGATTTTTTAAAGGGATGACTGGCTGGCTTAGTTGATAGAACATGCGACTCTTGATCTTGGAGTTGTGGGTTCTAATTCCACACTGGGGGTAGAGAATATTTCAGATCTTTAAAAGAGAGAGATCTTAAAAGTCTCTTGCAGTGTAATAGAATGTGTTTTGTTTTGTTTTGTTTTGTTTTGTTTTATGAAGACCATTATCCCTATACAACTGAGCCTGTCTTTCCCATAGAACCTTTATCTTGCTTTGCAGATGCCAACACAATGAGTGAATGGTATGAATAACAATGTTTTATTTCTGCAGGGGAAGGAGCAGTTGACCCCAATGACCCTAACAAAGCAAATACACTAAGTCAACTTTCAAAGATTGAGATTTCCCTTTATTTGACAAGCAAGTATGACCTAGGGGACGGTGAAGCTATAGATGGCCAAAGCCTCATGATAAAGTAAGTTTGGGGCATAAAGGGCACATTGTGTCTCTGATTGTGCATTTTAAAACATGCAAATTTAAATAGGCTGAATCCCCAAATAATTCATTTTGATGTATCTAAATATCGAAATATGTTGTTTATTCATCAAACATCTGATCAACAGATAATGGACTACTTATCATTTAAGAGGAAACTAAATATTATAATAGTTTATAAAGCCCATCTTGTTTTTTGGTTTTCCATGTAGCAGTTTGATTCCTTTCTATTAAGAAACAAAGTGATTAATTCTGCCTGTAAAAGTCCTTAGGTAACTAAAGGGAAATAACTGTTTCAGAGTGGTGAAAAGATTAATGAGGAAATACTGGAGACCATATTTAATGTCTGGTATCTAGTGTTGATATAAAAGACGTATCACGGTAAGACTGAACTGTCATTTGCTTTATTAACCTTCTTTCCTATTACACTAAGCCCAGATATGTTTACCAGCTTTAATTTATACCCTAGTTTCTGCCCCTGAGGATTTACAGTGAAGCATTCATTATTTTATACTGTGTCATTTCCATCAAAGCCTCTGGATGTTCCATACCAGCCCTTTACACATGGAGTAAGAAAGAATGAGATCCATCGCTATAAATCAAAACACCATAAGCCAAAACATATGCTCACCAAACAATACAGTTTTTAAGAACTTAAAAACAAAAGGATGCATAAGTCAGTTGTGTATTAGACTGAGGTAGAGAATGGAAGTGGGAAATGGGGCCAAAATGGAATACTTATGTATTTATATAATACTTCACACATTCCTTTCAAGTTACATGTCATGAGTTCTGAGGTGGTTTTCATTTGTAACAAGAACTTTCCTTTCTGCCCCGACAGGATTCAAACAGCCCTCACCTCCAGTTAATTTTTTTCCAGTTGTTCATTATAATCCATTAAAATGGCAGAAAAAAATTTAGTGTCCTGTGTTCCCACCCATTCTTTTTCTCTTCGGCTTCCTTAGTTTGTCCTCAGATTATCTAAGGCCTGACCTGTACTCATGTAGCAAATCTTCAGGACCTGCTCTGTGTCCATGTCCCTGGCTTGATGCAGGGGCCATAGCAGTAAGCAAGCCATTAACAGTCTTTGCCCTCTGGGGGTCTGAAGTCTGCTGGTGGAGAGCAGGTCAGAGGCCAAGCTGCTGGACTCTTACACAGCCTTAAATGAGGCCGAGCAGCCTATGATCTCATACGCTTTGTACTTAGAAGTCATGGGAGAAAATGTTCTCATAATTGGTTTGGTCTGTTATTTGAACATCATTTTCTAAAGGCCGTCAACTCAAATATGTGCATTAATGAATGGAAATCACAAAGTGGGTAGTCTAAAATGTCAAATAAACTCAATGTCCTCTGTATTTATATATATTTATACTTCTTTCTGAAGAGTCTCCATGGGTCTGTGAACTTTCAGAATTCATTTTAAAAGCAGAACCATACAAGTCAGGCCTGTTGGGCAGCCATATGTCTTAGCTGGAGAAACCTGGTCCATTGTCCTACCTGCCTCAGCCCTTGGGGGCTTCTGTCACAGCTGCAAACAAATGGTGTCTAAGTAGAGCACTCGTTTTTTCTTAAGTGGTAAAATATGCATAGCACAAGATTTACCATTTTAACCTTCTAAAGTATACAGTTCAGGGACATTTAGTACATGCAGAATGTTACACAAATATCACTACTTTCTAGTCCCAAAACATTTCATCACCTCAAAAGTAAACCTCACACCCATTAAGCAGTCACTCCCCACCACCCCAGGACATCTTTCCAAGCCCTGCTCCCTAGACCCTGGTCCCTGGTGCTTTCTGTCTCTGTGTACTTGCCTACCTGGGTATTTCACATAAATGGAATCATACACTGTGTAGTTTTTAGTGTCTGGCTTCTTTGACTCTGCATAGTGTTTTTGGCTGGATAATACTCCATTGCATGGAAACACCACATTTATCCTGGACATTTGGGTTGTTTGCATCATCTGACTCTTGTGAATAGTACCGCTATGAACATCAGTGTGCAAGTTTTTCGGTTCTTTGGGGTGTAAACCTAGGAGCAGAATTGCTGGGTCTTAAGGTAATATTAAGTTTAGCTATCTAAGGAACTGCCAAACTTTCCTCACAGTGGCTTTATCATTTTATATTCCTACCACCAAGGTATAAGAGCTCCAATTCTTCCACATTGTCACCAGCACTTAGGTTCTGTTTCACACTGTTGTTATAGCCATCCTAGAATGTATGAAGTACCTCTCATCGTGGCATTGATTTGCATTTCACTGATTTATAACATTGAGTGTCTTTCCATGTCCCTGTCAGCCATTTGTATACCCTCTTTGTAGAAATGTCTACTCAAGCCTTTTGCCCATTTTTTTTAATTGGATTGTTTGTCTTTCCATTGCAAAGTTCTAAGCATTGCTTCTATATTCTGGACAATAAACCCCTACCCGATTTACGATTTGCATATACTTTGGCCCCTTCTGTGGGTTGTCTTTTTATTCTCTTGGTAATATCCTTTCATGCACAAAAGTTTTTTTAACTTGACAAAGGACAGTTAATCAATTTTTTTGTTGTTACTTGTCCTTTTGTTGTTATATATAAGAAATCATTGCCGAATCCAAGGTCATGAAGATATACTCCTGTTTTCTTCTAGGAGTTTTATAGTTTTTGCTTTTATATTTTACTTTTTTATTTTTATATTTTATATTTAGATGTATTATCCCTTTTGAGCTAATTTTTGTGTTCGGTGTAAGGCAGTGGCCAACTTCATTTCTTTTGCATGTGGATGTTCATTTGTCTTACAACCATTTCTTAAAAAGACACTATTTTTTCAAATGAATGGTCTAGGTACCCTTGTCAAAAGCTGGCTGACCACACATGTATGCCTTTCTGGACTCTTCATTCTATTCCATCCATCTATACATCAGTCCTTATCCTAGTCCCACATTGCATTGATCACTGTAGCTTTGTAATAAGTTTTGAAACTGTCCTCCAACTTGTTCTTTTTCAGGAAGCCTGTGGTTACTTGGGGTTCCTTGCAATTCAATGTGAATTGTAAAATAAACTTTCTCATTTCTATAGAAAGGCTTTTGGGCAAGTGTTTGAATAATTCTCGATGATCTACTGCTTTCCTAGACCTCTGGGGTCTAGATAGCCTTCCTCTGGGCATACTTTGAGATTCTGTTGTAGGCAGAGCCCTACACTAAGCACTCCATTCAATGGTAGTGTGAAGTGACAACCTGAAACAAAGATTGACCAAGTAGCCTTCTGTGAAAGTGGAATTTGGGTATTGCCCCAAAGATTCAATAGAATTAGTTCCATAATATTAGGCAAACCTTACCTTCAAAGACATTCAAAGACATTATACTTTAGGTATATATTTGAAAATCTTGCTAATGATAGATAATTATAAAATGTGTCAATGATAGCAAGCTTAGAGACCATCGAGTCCACATCTATATTTTTTTTTTAAGATTTTATTTATTTATTTGACAGAGATCACAAGTAGGCAGAGAGATTGGAGGAATCAGGCTCCTCACCGAGCAGAGAGCCCAATGCTGGGCTCGATCCCAGGACCCCGAGATCATGACCTGAACCAAAGGCAGAGGCTTTAACCACTGAACCACCCATGCACCCCTAGAGATTTATTTTAAAAATTAGTTCCAGGGATGCCTGGGTGGCTCAGTGGGTTAAACCTCTGCCTTCAGCTCAGGTCACCATCTCGGGGTCCTGGGTTCGAGCCCTGCATCAGGCTATCTGCTCAGCAGGGAGACTGCTTCCCCTCCTCCCCCCGCCTGCCTCTCTAACTACTTGTGATCTCTCTCTCTGTCAAATAAATAAACAAATAAATAAAATCTTTAAAAAAGAGAAGATAAAAAAATTAGTTCCAGGGATGCCTGGGTGGCTCAGTTGGTGAAGCTTCTGCATTCAGCTCAGGTCATAATCCCAGGATCCTGATCAAGTCCCACATGGGGCCCCTTGCTCAGCAGGGAACCTGCTTCTCCTTCTGCCTGCTGCTCCCCCTGACAAATAAATAAAATCGTTAAATAAACAAACAAATAAATACTTGTTCCATTGTTCTCAAAGTTTGACGAGCATAAGAATCACCCCCACCCCTTGTTAAAAATGTGGATTGTCAAAAAAAAAAAAAAATGTGGATTGTCCAGGCCCCACTGCAGAGATTCTGATTATAGGTGTGGGATGGAACACAGAAATCTGCATTATCACAGCTGCTCAAATACTTTTCATGGATTCCAGTTTGAGAAACACTCAGTGTTGTCACTTCTGTGTGGTTCTATCAAATATCCATGCTGCCTTCACTGTAGAGAAATAACAAGTCGGAGGGTACCTGACACACTCTCACCAAATACATCATTTAATCTGATAACTATAACAAAAGGAGTAAGTGAAATTAAGTACCCTGCTACATGGGCCAAGTAAGATAGAAGTTAAAGAAATAAAGCTCTGGTATTTTTTTTAAAAGATAGCTTTATTTATTTATTTATTTATTTATGGGGGTGGTAGGTCAGAAGTAGAGAAAGAGAGTCTCAAGTAGACTCTGCACCCAATGAGGGACTCAATCTCATAACCCTGAGCTCATGACCTGAGCTGAAACCAATGGTCAGTTGCTTAACCAAGTGAGCCACCCAGGCTCCCACTCTCACTTTCTCTCTCTCAAATAAATAAATAGAATCTCTCTCTCTTTTTTTAAGATTTTATTTATTTGACAGAGCAAGAGAGAGCACAAGCAGGGGGAGGGGCAGGCAGAAGGAGAGGGAGAAGCAGGCTCCCTGCTGAGCAGGGAGCCCAACATGGGGTTTGATCCCAGGACTCTGGGATCATGACACCTGAGCCGAAGACAGACGCTTAACTGACTGAGCCACCCAGGCACCCCTAAAATCTTTAAAAAGTAAATAAATAAAGGAGCTTATGGAATACTTAATTAGATTGTTCAAATATTAAATAATATGTGGGACAGAAACAATTTAAATAATAAGAGGACTAACATAATTATGCAGTCAGTCAAAATAAAGCTTTAGTTTTGAGAAGATAACGTGTGCTACTCGATGAGGAAAGATGAACTCCACAGGAAAATAAACGACCAGTCCTTTTGGTGCAAGTATAAAGTTTGTTCGAGGAAAAAGTCCAGCTCTGGTTACATATGTTTACAAGATGCTGTGCTGAACATTCTGGTAGATACGGGGATAAACAGAGATGTTTCTGGTTTTAGAGTCTGGCTGGTTAAAGACATTTTTGTGTCTTCAGAAAGTTGTGGAGAATTCCATTGTTCCACAAGATAAATTTGGAAGAACCCTGAAGATGTCAAGCATGGATGTAGAATTAGAATTTTCTAGCATTTTTATTCCCAGCTTGAATACCATATTGAGGCATGAAGAACTAATTATTACGAGGAGAGGCATAAGAGTGTCTGGTAAACAATCACAGCAGGGGTAACACCAGACACCTTTGCATTTTGGGAAGAGAAGAATGTGATAACAGGGTTTTTGTTTTTGTTTTTTTCTCCTGTTCGTTTGATTATTTGATTTTTGTTCTAATAGGATTGCTTTTTTTTAAAAGATTTTATTTATTTTTTTGACAGACAGAGATCACAAGTAGGCAGAGAGGCAGGCAGAGAGAGAGGGGGAAGCAGGCTCCCTGCTGAGCAGAGAGCCTGATTCGGGGCTAGTTCCCAGGACCCTGGGATAATGACCTGAGCGGAAGGCAGAGGCTTTAACCCACTGAGCCACCCAGGCGCCCCCACATCTGTATCTTTGAGATGAGGAAATTTAAGTCAAAAATTATGGGAAGCAAGTAGGTAGCCCCTGACATACTTTAAATTCATAAGCCCTTTATCACGGATATTCAATTAATAGACACTTTAAATATTGATTTGAAAACTCTTATGGGGATATCTTTTTTCCAAGCTAATAAACCAAATTCCTAACTCAAGCATAATGTATAGTTTTTGGAAATCGTCATTACAAAACCAAATTTAACTAAAATCAGACAACACCTTTCAGAAGTTAATGTAAAATGGAGAGTCATGGAATGCAGAACATTTGGGACATGAAAATACCTGGCTTTTCTCTATCAGAAACAAAACTATTTTGCTTCCTCCTTAAACAGGTTGTTTTTTTAACTTTCAGAAATCTCCTCTTATGATTAATTACAAAACAACTAACCTTCCACTGATGAGTAACTCATCTCCATGGGGGCATCTGCCATAGAAGAATTTGAGACATTGTTAATCCTTATGCTTATGAACTTTATATTATGCTAACTTTATAATTCTTGGTAATTTGATAAAGATGATAGCAAACACCTATGTTATGTTACCATGTGACAGGGACTATCTTATAGATACAGATAAATAAAAACATATATGTGTATTATATACCTATATATTCCATTATATATATAATATGTGTATTATATACCTATATGTTCCATTATATATATAATATTCCAGATATTACATATCTATATAGATATATGTATAGATATGAAATCTGTCATATTATACTCTCAGCAATGATAAGAGGCAGAGGTTATTATCTCTATTTTATGCAGAGGCACAGAACAGACAAAAACTCTTTCCTAGTTAATATGGCTAGTAAGCAGAGAAGAGGTTCACACTCAGATGATCTTAACTCTTCCAGGATCTGCCCTCTTGGTCACAAGATTTTACAACTCATTGAGGGCAAGGCCACTGTTCTTTGTACCTTTGGGAATCTTGGAATAAATCATGAGAATGAGAGCAGAGCAGTTTCTTCACAACTGATGCTGGGGGAACTTTCCAGGCCAGAGAGGAAAGACTGACCAATTGATGGGAAGGACATAAAGGCAAAGACGGGAGCAGGAAGAACACTGTGTATCCCTTCTCTATGTGTATGTAATAAGGTTCCTCAGTTTGGGCGTTTGCCATTTTGCCAATACTACCAAGCCTGGTGATACTGAAAGAACAAACCCAAAAATCCTGGATGAGACCTCCTGGGGAGACCTGGAATTACAGCCTCAGTCTGGCACTTACTGGCCATGGAACTCTGAGCAAGTCACCTCAGCATCAGTTTCCTCGTCTCTAAATGGGGAAGAGGGCAGATGGAGAGGGGAAGGAAGGGATACAATGAGGCAAAGAAGGCACATATTAACACTGTATAAATTACAGAAAATTACACAGTCGTAAATCTTCTCATGATAACTCGTGATTCCACTTCAAACGTGTAATCTCTGGGGCTCCTGGTGGGCTCAGTTTGGAGAGCATGTGATTCTTGATCTCAGGGTTGTGAGTTCAAGCCCCATGTTGAACACAGAGCTTACATTAAAAAAAAAAAAATGTGATCCTCATGACCTTTTTAAGCTTGTTTTTCTACCGAAGTACACGTGTTTCAGTAGAAGGCAACATTTGTGGGTTTAATCAAACCTAGTTGCCTGGGTGCTTCAATCTTCATTTCTCAGAAAGTTTTCCCTCTATCCCATGAGTCAGTTGAGGCACCTATCATCCCACCTGAAAGACGTCTTTGCTTTTGGTACAAACTCACATGGGCCCTGAATGGCTAAGGTGATACTTGATGTCTGTTGATAAAAATGTAGAATCATGCCAGAAGAATTTTAAACAACTGGAAATATTCCTTAGATTGCACAAACATGAATTCCTTTTCAAACTTGGACAAACTATAAGGCAGATGGCGGGGTGGAGGAGGGGGACTCAGAGATGCTACTGGTCAGAGCATCATCAAAGATGCCATAGGAGTGGAATGGCCAAATCTAAGGGGCCACAACAACACGTGGTCTCATTTACCAACAATAGGGCTTAAACACAGCTGCAGTGAACAAACTCCCCGCTGTATTTCTTTTTCTCTTAATTTTTCTCTAGAATTAAGGTCCTTGGTCTCGTTGGCCTGTCTTACCTACTGCTGAAACAGCCAGGGAACCAGTCTTCCACCCAGTTAGCTGATTTATGGTGGTTAGACTATATCTAGAATATTGTGTTTGCATTGGGGTGAGGAGGGAACACATCTTAAGATATTTGGCAAACAGATGGGAGCAAAACTGTTAACTCTGTTTAAATCTTATTGTGAAGAGGCTTAAGGAACTGGGAGTTTCACTTGCAAAAAGAAAGGAACTGGGGGTTTCGCTTGCAAAAAGAAAAGAGTAGAAGAGGGGATGGGGACACAATTTGGGCCCCTCTGCAGGTTTGTGAGGGGCTAATGATATGGCAAGTGAATTCAACTTGTTTTTTGCAACTCTAGAAAAATAGTATAACCTCTGTCTAACTCTAGAGCCTCTAATGTCTTAGTTGCCTCATTTGTATACTCAGGGGTTGGACTGTTTCCCAAAGGTTCCCCTCAGTGCTGAAGTCACCTGACTAACCAGGTCCAGTGAGTGGGATTCAGTAGAAGGCAGGCCTCCCAGAGTGAGCTTGCTGTGTAAGAATGGAATGTTCTGGTGTGTACTTGCCAAAATAAATTCAAAATGAGCCACACAAGAAATTACATTTTGAAAAGAAACAGGTGAAATTAATTCCAGTCTATGTAATCCAATATATTGAAAATGTCATTATTACTTAGATATGTAAGGTAAAAAATTGTTAATTTTTTTCATATTTAAACATTCATAATGTGGTGTGTGTTCTACACCTATAACACATCTCAGTTTGGACTAACCATGTTTTAAGTGGTCCATTGCCACCTGTGGCCAGTGGCTGCCACCTGGGCAGCGAAGATTTAATGACCATGTGGATGCTTACGACATGTCAGACCCTAGTGAGCGGCTTTACATGTGACTTTTCACTCAGTCCTAAGTCCTCTGAGAGATTCCGATTCTATAAATGAAAAAACAGACTCATTGGGATTATATAAATTGCACAAGTCCACACAACTAGTAAGCCACAGGAGGCCCAAATGTACCTTAGATCTGTCTGGTCCCAGTGCCCTTAACCATTAGCATACTGCAGGGGGAGACAGTGAGTTCCCTGTCCTGAAACAGGATAGTTACTTAACATGTGAAATGTCTGGGGTGGAACTTTGGCGGTGGATTCCACAGGCTAGACATAAAGCTGAATTCCAATAGAAAGACCTAGTATAGCCAGTTTGTGCTTGAGCGACTCCTTAACAAACAAACATTCTTTGTCCCTGGTAGGGCCCACTTTAGTGACCCCGGTCATTTTGGTCATCAGATATCCTCTCTAAATAAATGAGCTAGGAGTTTTCTGGAAAAATAGATCATAAGTGGTTCTTAGAATTTTACTGCCAATATGAAACCATCACTGTGTTGACATTTTTTAAATCATCGAGTGCTTTTATTTTTAACTTGATGTTCCTGTTAAAGATATTAATGATGATTAGAAGAGGGAGTCATGTGCGGAGGAAACGAGACTTGGCTCTCTAAGCTACAGCTGCCTTAGGAACAGTGCCCTCTCCCTCAAGGCTATAATTAGCTGTGTATCCACCTTGGACTCTCAGGGGAGGGTTCGGACATTCCCAGACAGCCTGTAAATCCCCAGCAGGGAAAGGTCATGGGTCAGAGGAAATGGCTGTAATCATTCTTCTCATACAGACCTACAGTAAATAAGAAATGACAAAAGTAATATTTACAAATGGTTTATTGGATTTTATCCTATTTTCAAAAATAAGATATTTGGACTTCACTTTGAGGGCTTCCTCTGTCATTGGCCCCCATGCTTCAAAACATGAACAGCGTTTTGTTTTAATTTTCCTATTTTTGTGCCGTGTGAACATTTCCTGCTGTAGATGGAGAAAAAAGACATCAGTGATGGCACACAATGCCTTTGAAAGAAATGATGTTAAATCCAACAGGGCAGCAATAACAGTGAAACTAAAGTCATCGATTAGACCTGTTTATAATTTAAGGCAGCTCTTTAAGTGTCTCTCTTTTTTGGAAGGGCAGCTATATCCAAAAATAATTTTCCCACTCATGTAAATGTACACACAGTTGACCCTTTGCCTTTTATGTTGAAATATTTTCACATCATTACATAACCCAGTCTTTGAGTAGGATGACCATGAAGGAAGGATACATGTGAGACAGTATTGTGGTTTTAGCACTTTCAGTGGAATTTCCTAGCTACTAGCACTTTACTGAGCAGCTCCTCTATTTTCGGCACCCTGGAGACAAGAACACAAGCCCATCTGTTAGCTCGTCCACCAGACCTGAGGTTCTCGAACACCACCGGCCTCACTGCTGTGTCAGCTGGCCACCAAAGCCGCCCCAGCCTACCTGGGACCACTGCTCCCATTGGCCTCCCAAGTGTTCTATAACTTTCTCAGACTAGGAAGACTAGCCGTTGGACTGGCTCCTAAGGGCTTATAAAGTACTAAACAGGCTCAGAAGCTTCAATTTTAGTAAAGTCAGGAAAGGGGGGAGGGTATTAGCCATCATTCCTGCATCCTCGGTGGTAGCAACCCATACCAGCAACGCAGCCCTCCTGCTCATCAGAAGTAGCCTTGGTCTAAAAAGAAGAAAAAGTACTTAGAGAAGGAATCGAATGACATACTTGTCCCCCTGTTACTGACAGCATAATCCCACAACATCCAGTATGTAAAACCTAGACTTTGAAGATAAAGCATTCACAAACTTGCCTCAGAGCACATGTGAATTTCTGAAAGACTCTGCTACTTTAAGGGATTATCTTCAAAGCTCCATTTTTGTGTGCATGCGTGTCATACATACACAGATGCATAGGGGAGAAGCAGGTTGTTGTTCATCAAGAGTGCTGTCTGAAAATCTGTCTCTTGCTTCTCAATTTTATAAGGACCAAGAAGCTGATAATTGATGTGATCCGGAACCAGCCAGGGAACACATTGCCAGAAATCTTGGAGACACCAGCAACGACACAACAGGTAATTGGCCTTTGAGTTTAAGATAATAAGTTCCATCTATGTGAGTTGACTTTCTTAATCTTCATGTCCAGTGTTTACTGTTGCCACAAAGACAGTGTAACTGACATGATATGAAAGTGAAGAAGTTTCTGTGTTACTCTAGCCAGCTGAGTTCAGTCATAAATATAAACTCCTTAGAATGGGAATGAAATACAAAATGCAGCACCAAATAGATGTTGAGTGTAATTTTGTCCTTGACTAGGAAGATAATTCTAGGTCTTTTAAAGCCTCTGAATGTTCACCGTAAACCTTATCAGACAGTGAATAAAGATAGTTCTGGTCAGTAGGATGGAGAAAAATACCTTTCATATCTTACGTATTTGCTCACTTGAAACGTGTTTCACACATTAAAACTTTTCCAAATGCTTCAGAAGTGAATGTCTTGAGTCCATCAGGCCAGAGCACCGTTACCGTGCTATAAGTGACTCAAGGTTCTTAACAATCTTGCATTAATGTTGTTATCAACATTTTCTAAAATGCATTGTTGTGTATTTAGTTCATTCTGACTTAAGTTAATTCACTCCTATGGCTTTTTAGAGAGTTGCCACTCTCTAAACAAAACTTAACAAAATTATCTAGTTAGGTACTTCTTAGCAGAGCTACTCATAATTTTCCTGAATCATTCTTTCTTTCCTTAAAGATTTATCTATTTGAGAGAGAGAGAGCGAGCATGTGAGTGGGGAGAAGGGCTGAGGAAAAGGGAGAGAGAGAATCCTCAGGCAGACTCCCTGCTAAGCACAGAGCCTGATACAGGGCTCGATCCCATGACCTGAGCAGAAATCAAGAGTCGGATGCCCAGCTGACTGAGCCACCCAGGCACCCCACTCCTGGATAAATCTTCATTTAATTGGTTGCCAAGAAATGACTTTTTAATTCAAAAAATATATAGAATGAAACTTCAAGTTATCTGGGGTTTGTTAATGTGTGAGGATTTTTAAACAATGTAGGGGGAATATCCTACTGTCTTTATTGAACATTTGATTTTTCCCCAAATGTAGCATAGTCACAAGAATGCAGACTGCCAAGATCAAGTACAGCCCTGCACCTCCTCACTGTGTAATTCTAGACACTTAGAAGGGTTTCTCTGCCTCAGTTTCCTCAACTATAAAACAGGAATAATAATAGTGTTTAACTGACAGCAAAAACAAATGTTAAGTGGATAGAATGATAACCAGCACATACTAGGTGTCCAATAATGTATTTAAGCCCTGCAGATACTGTTGTTGACCATTGACTTGGTAAACTATTCCTGTGTACATGATATTGATCTATCTGTAATCTAATTATATCTGTATCCTTAGATTTTATATTGTGTCAGTCAGTTGTCTAATATAATGAAATGGGAAGATCACCAGTCTCCTTTTATTACTGGTTTTGTTTTTTTTTAATAACAACCCATCCAAATTAATTCATATATTTACTAATCATTTATTTGGGAACTTGGGATGAACTAAAATATTCTTACTTCCTTTGGTTCAAAGACACCCTGCAGGTTTTTCAGAGTTGGTAGTTTGAGAATTATTCCTTTACTAAAGTAAAGATCTCTGCCCTCGTGGCTTACCAGTCTCCATAAATATGGCGGATGTGTGAGAGTTCAGTTGGGCTCTGGATGTTCACAGTGTTCTCATAGCTGTGTTTTAAGGAATAATGTAGTTTTAGGTCCCTCAACTGAACTATCCAGGAATTGAAATCCTTCCATCCAGAGAATTATAAAATATAAGTTATCCACTATAATACATTCATTACTAAGGTGATTTCTCATCTTAGCACTAAAGTAGCCATTAAGAATTTTGCCCGAAGCAGGCCTGCCACTGTTGACATACTTCTCGAAAAGGTGAAATAATCCTGTCCCAAAGACCTATTCAAAATCCGTGAAGAACATAAGCTGATTCTGGTCTTTGGACTCTGATTTGAGGACATCTTTTATTTATTTTATTTTATTTTGACATGAACTTGCCTGAACAGTTTATGAATTTGTGAGACTAGAGAACCAGAGAAAAGTAAACATCTTGATATTCCCCTTTCAGGAAACAGATCATGCCAGAGATATGGTGAGCCGAGCAATTATAGATTCCCAAGCTCCAGAAGAAATGAAGCATAGCCAGTCTATGGTTGAAGATGCACAGCTACCCCTGGAGCAGAAGAAGAGGAAAATCCAGAGGAACCTCAGGACACTGGAACAAACTGGACACGTGTCATCCAAGAATAAATACCAAGACATTCTCAATGAGATTGCCAAGGTTTTTGAAGATAGTATTCTTCCTTCTTCACTTAGCAGACATTTGTTAATCATTGGTCGCATGCTAGGCACTCTCTGAAGTGACATAACAGACTCATAGTTGTATTGTCATGGTCAATATTACAGATTATCAAAGGTTTCAAAGCCATTGATGACTTTTAATAGAGAAAAATCAAAACTTCCCTGCGTCATTAGGACATTTGACACACACCAGAAATAAATGATCAGGAAATTTAATCGACAAATTTCATCTATACTTTGAAGCAATACCTACTAAGTTTGAGGGTTTTTTTAAGATTTTATTTTTTTAGTAATCTCTACACCCAACATGGGGCTCAAACCTACAACCCCAAGATCGAGTCACCTGCTCTATCAAGTGGGCAAGCCAGGCGTCCCAATACTTACTAGTTTTAAAAATGACATTTCAGTAAGAGTTCTTTCTTGTTAGTTGTCATACAGCCCAGTTGCTCTTAGGACCTGCCACTGAGATAGTAACTCAAGTCCCTGAGAATGTCCTCTGAGCAGCTGAACCTAAATACAGTTAACACTTCAAGGGCGCTTTCTGTTTTCTCAGCCTATATTTTTACAGTTGGGAAACTTCCTGAGAAAAGGATCTCAAATTAGTGTGAGGAAGCATCACAGGAAATGGATGAGATCTGTTTGCCAAAGATAAGGAAGTATATACTTGTGTCAAAACAACCTTTCCTTCTTTTTATCCAAATATGCAAATTAAAATGGGTCTGGATATTAAAGGCAGTTAAGTGATCAGGATAGAAGTAAATGTTGTTACCTTCTTGGTGGAAAATCAACTTGGCTTCTTTCTTCCATGGAAAGTTAGGGTCACTTAGAGCAATAGATTTAGTCCTCCTAGCCTAAGTGACTCAAGGGAAGTCATATTTCTTTCCATAGCTCTGGGGTGGAAAATATTTCTCTTTGGGAATAATTAGTAGTGAAATTAATGCTTTTGCCTTAAAAAAAAAAAGGTTACCATGAAGGCATCCTCTAAAAGATTCTGTTTATTGGAGAATTGTTATTTAAAGGTGTGTGCATGTCTATCTGGATTCCTTGGGGAATGTGTTTTATTTTGTCCACATAATCATAGTAAACAAACACTATTTTCTTAAATGAAACATTTTCATGATTTACAGTTAGAATTATAAATAAATCGTATGTCTTTAAGTTTAAATATAGCCTAGTTCCTGTAAGTTGTGAACAGCTTAGACAACTTAATGTTCTCTAAACTCTCTTTAAATCCAAGCAATAGTTACCAGAGTAAAATTTTTTCTATCAGCCTTGAGAGCTCAGTTGTTTTTGCAAACCTTGAGGAACATTTTCCAGACAAAAAAGTGCATTGGAGTTTTTTGGGTTGGGGGGATTTGTTTTGTTTTTGCTTTTGTTTTTTTTACTTATTTCTAAAATGAATGCATTGATTATATGTAAATCTTTCCAGGTAAAATATCCTTCCAAGTGGAATGTTGAATATATTCTGAAGAAATTGGTATCTCCTGGGAAAGACTTCCTTATGCCCCTCTTAACACTATTTTTCTCAAATTCATTGTATGGCTGTTCCAAAAATGCTTCTCTGTTTTTCCATCAAGGGAAAAATAAACCTTAGCAACTCTGTTAAAGTGAAATACGGACCCTTGCCAGTCTGAAGTATAAGTGAGGACGGAGGTATGCTCTAGTATTCAGAGATAAAGGTCACTGAGGGAAGCAACAGGTTAATGGTCACAAATAGGGATTTAATAGTCCACATTCTTCTTGTCCCACATTGGCAATATCATAAAGTCAACTTCTTAAATCTCGTACCATAGCCTTGACTTGTTCTTTTAGGACATTCGAAATCAAAGAATACATCGTAAGCTTCGGAAAGCTGAGTTGGCCAAACTTCAGCAGACCCTGAAGGCACTTAATGAGAAGGCGGCATTTTATGAAGACCAGATTAATTATTATGACACCTACATAAAGACTTGTTTAGACAACTTAAAGAGAAGGTAAGTTAAAATCCTTTGTCTGTTTATGGTGTCCTGGTGTTTAGGGGTCTCTGTTCTTCTACGATCCCAGACAGTTCAGCTTGGAAGCAAACTGCTTGCTTTATTTAGTAGCCGAACACTAGAACCTCAGTTTTGTGATTTGCCTCTTTGATCTCAGAAGTCAGAAGCACATTTCGGAGCTTTTGAATTGCCCATCGGCATTGGGATTCAAGTAGCTCCGTCTGTTGTATTTTAAGCAAGGGGCTTTAACACCTGGAGAGGCACACTCCTGTCTCCTTTTTGTCTGTTTTAGTCAAAGGTGCCTTTGAACATTGATAAAAATTAAAGCTACTCTCGTTTTTTGAATGTTTACAATAGGCAATATTAATGTTAGATAACTCCTGGTATTTGCTAACAGTGGAAGGCAGCCTAATGATTTTTTTTTAAGATTTTTTATTTATTTGAGAGAGGAAGAGAGAGGGAGCACAAGCAAGGAGAGGGGGAGAGGGAGAAGCAGGCTTCCTGCTGAGCAGGGAGCCGGATGTGGGGCTTTCTCCCAGGACCCTGGGATCATGACCTGAGTTGAAGGCAGACATTTAATGACTGAGCCACCCAGGTGCCCACCCTAATGATTTAAAACTGCTTAGTGGAGCCCCTGGGTGGCTCAGTCGGTTAAGCATCTGACTTGATTTTGGCTCAGGTCATCATCTCAGGGTCTTGAGGTAGAGCCCCCTTTGGCTTTGTGTTCAGCAGGGAGTCTGCTTGAGATTCTCTTTCTCCTCTGCCCTCCTTCACTAACCACCCCCTCACCCATACCTGCTCTCTCCTTCTCTCTTTCTCTCAAATAAATTTTAAAAACCTTTAAAATTGCTTAGTGGTTTTAAAAAAATATTATTGACATAAAAGACAAAATTTGACAGTTTCCCATTACCCATTAGCATACATATTGCAGATTTTTAATACATGACATAGCCACTTTCAATGAGTATTCTTTGCTCATAATTGTTCTTACTCCTAGACTAAGGTCGACACTGATCAAATTTCAATTACCCATTTAAATATGTAATACAATATTTTCATGTGATCCATGTAGTCAAATTGACAGTAGGAAATGGTGCTGTACAGAAAAATCAATTGCATTAATCATAGAAGATTTGATGAAGGGAGATAAGCAAATTAAACCCCATCTATTTGGGCCCCACTAGCTCTGAATTTTAATTCATTTGCTTGCAGCCTGTAAATTACTTTTGCTCTGTTCCTGGGAAGAAGAAGTTGATCAAGCTAATAATACCCAGTAGAAATAAGGTTGTTAGGGTTTCTTGGCTTGTTTGTTTATTTGTTTGTTTTTCATATTTACTGCAATCACTTGAAGGCATTTCACAAGGTCTGCAGTTAGGGGAGCTAGATCTGCATTCTAATTTCCTCTTATACTATGTGATCTGTGACCCAGCCCAGTGAACTTCTCTAGAACTTCAATTTTCTCATCTTTAAGGTGGCAGGAGGAGGACTAGCCTCACAAGCATTGTTAGGAGAGGTAAATGAAACAATAAGAAAGGAATTTGTTTATTTCAAAACCCTATGGAAATGTCAATTTTGCAAATGTGGGGCAATATTCATAAAGTACTTAGAACATTGCTGGACATATAATATTTATTAAAGAAACTAAAGAAGTCTTAGTAATACCTTTACTTAGGAGTATGCAATTGAGATTAATGAACCAAGGCTGCTTGCAGAATGATTTAATATAGCCAAGTAGTTCAGCATGCCTGAGAAAATAGAGGGCAAGCTTTATGAAAAATGTTAGTCTATCATTCAAACTTCAGTCACTTTAAAAATAGCTTCCTCGGGGCGCCCGGGTGGCTCAGTGGGTTAAAGCCGCTGCCTTCGGCTCGGGTCATGATCCCAGAGTCCTGGGATCGAGCCCCGCATCGGGCTCTCTGCTCGGCAGGGAGTCTGCTTCCCTTCCTCTCTCTCTCTGCCTGCCTCCCTGCCTGCTTGTGATCTCTGTCAAATAAATAAATAAAATCTTTAAAAAAAAAAAAATAGCTTCCTCTTAGATTTCAGTAGTGAGGTTTTAAGGTCTAGGGAAGATGGTCACCTCCTATTGCAAAATAGAAAGTTTCATATTCAGGGCAGTGGGGCCCAGTATGAACTGTGGTGGGCATCCCAGCATGCTTACTGCACCCCTAGAAGCCTCTGACTTTACCATCATGATAATACAGTTTATTCTTATTTTGTCAGAAATTCTCGAAGATCAATTAAACTAGATGGGAAAGGAGAACCCAAAGGCGCGAAGAGATCTAAGCCAGTGAGGTACACGGCAGCGAAGCTGCATGAGAAGGGTGTCCTCCTGGGGATAGACGACCTTCAGACAAACCAGTGAGTGTGACCCAGAATCTACACCCAACACAAGTACCCTTTAATCATGCCCATAAAATCTGACTCTCTTCTTTTTGGTTTCCTGTAGCCTTTGAAGAGAGCTTCATTTGGTCTTTCAAGGCTTACCCCCGATTACAGATGACAGGGAAATACGCGTGTTGTAATGTCTAGTCTTCCCATCAGACCCCGAGCATCTGGTGCTGTGGATTGTAGGAAGTGTCCAGAAGGTCACTGGGTTTCCCATGGCTGGTCCAGTGCGTTTGGATTTGCCAGCCTCCCCTTTCCCACCAAAAGAACTGAATCATATCAGTGATAATGAAAAGCTGTCTTTTGGTCTAGAATGATAAGAGTTACTTACAAGGGCAAGATAGTACCATTCTCATTTCAAAGCCACAGGCTGTGTGCCAACACGTGGGTCAGAGCCATCTGCGGTGTGCTGTTGGGGTGTGCATTTGACCTAGAGGGGAAAAGGGAAACCCTTTTCTGTAGCCCTGTACCACGTTCCAATGTATTCTCTGTGTTACAGGGACCGTGAGTCTTGTGCCCCATCACTGCTGGGGTGGGGGGAAGTCAGACTCCCTATGTGTGCTCCTGTCTGGCTCCAGCCTTCTCTCCAGACCTAGCCTCTACTCCATTCATCCCAGCAAAAATTCTCCCAAATACACCTACTCAGAGAACATGCTTCCTCATCTATGTATGTTCTTTAAGAACAAGGCCATATTTTAATAGCATTTCTTTTGTAATAAAGGACCTACTTCAATGCTCTTGGCTACAGTCCCAACAAGAGCCATCAAACCTGGTTTCAGTGAGCAGAGTAGGGAAGGGGGATGATGGGAGGTTTCTGAGACTTCCTTAGAATTTTCCCAGTGGACCTTGCACTAAGCATGAAAACTAAGGATTCCATTAACTTGTGTAAGCTTTATGTATAAATTTGCAGTTCCGCACATGTAAGTGTCCCTTTCTTCACTAGGTTTAAAAATGTTACATTTGATATCATATCTACTGAAGATGTGGGCATCTTTGATGTCAGATCAAAATTCCTTGCTGTTGAGATGGAAAAGGTACAGCTCAATATTCAGGTAAGCTGGGATTTCTGCATTGCGGGGGGGTGAGTTTTATAATGTGGGTCATTTATGCCTCCCCTGGCTTATGCCCTTCATAACAGTGAGGTTCACCAGAAGACCCCTGCAAGGATTTTTTGCCAATATTAGCTTTTTAAGCATTGATAATTTTTTAAAAGCTATGATTTTTCAAAATATTGCAACCTAAAATGCTTTTAGATGGCAAACCAAGTGGTCAGTGTTTCTAAGGCATGTTTCCATTTTTTGAAGCTTAGAGCATAACCATGGTATAAAAGTATTGAGAGCTCTTAAGGCTGGAAAGTTTTCTTTTATTAGGAACTTGGATTTCTTTCTAAGACTACATAGGCCCAGGATTGGAACTTTCCTGACCTCATTTCTCCTTCTTTCTCCTTCTTAGGATCATTTTTACATTAGTGTATTAAATCAATTAAATGCTTAGGGGGCACTTGGGTGGCTCAGTCTGTTGAGTGTCCAACTCTTGGTTTTGGCTCAGGTCCTAACCTCACGGTCGGTCATGGGATAGAACTCTGCGTTCAGTACTAAGTTTGCTTCAGATTCTCTCTTCCTCTCCCTCCTGCTTGCATGTTCTCTTTCCCTTTCAAATTAATCTTAATAAATTAAATAATATCTTAAATAAATATCATACATAAAATCTTTTTAGGGGCACCTGGGTGGCTCAGTGGGCTTAGCCTCTGCCTTTGGCTCAGGTCATGATCTCAGGGTCCTGGGATTGAGCCCTACATCGGACTTTCTGCTCAGTAGGGAGCCTGCTTCCCTCTCTCTCTCTGCCTGCCTCTCTGCCTACTTGTGATCTCTCTCTCTGTCAAATAAATAAAATCTTTTAAATAAATAAATAAATAATAAAATCTTTTTAAAAAATTATCTCCCCATCCCCCACTTGCACATGCCTACTCTCTTTCTCTCTCCTTCTCTTTCTCTCTCTCTCTGGAATAAATGTCTTTTTAAAAATATCTGTTAAATGCTTAGGATGATAAGAATGAAAGACATTGTGCAAGATAGTTATCTGTAAGTAGACACATGGTATCTGCAGTCTGAATTACTGCCTTTTTCTCAGAAGAACCACATTTACTAAATATACTTGGAACAGAAACTGTGACTGACATCCAGTTTCCGTGTCCAAAAACCACAACAACAACAGAAAATAAAAGGAGTGTGCAACCAAATGTTTATCTCCTCCCAACCTCTTCTTAATCCCTAGTGTAGGATAGGTTAAAAGAAGTATTTGAGGGGCCCCTGTGTGGCTCAGTCAGTTAAGCGGCTGCCTTGGTCTTAGGTTGTGATCCCAGGGATTGAGCCCCAGTCGGGCTCCCTGCTCAGTGGGAGAGTCTGCTGCTCCCTCTCTTTCCCCACTTGTTCGCTCTCTCGATATCTCTGCCTTGCTCTGTCAAATAAATAAAATCTTTTAAAAGGAAGGAGAAGAAGTATTTGAGTTTTTCTTTTTCACATTAAGAGATTTTAAATGGAAATAACACCTAATTACTTGGGTCCCAAATTAATGGTAAAATGGATCCCAGGTATTCTGTATGTATCTACACAAACCATCTTGACGAGCCACTGCAGGTGGCAAGTTCTAGCCTCACGGCAGAGAGCCCTGAATGAGTACCCCACTTCTAGGAGCAGAAGCCAATCCCTTCTTTTCTGTCTACCATTCCTTGTAGCTTAAAAAGAAAAATTAGGGGGCGCCTGGGTGGTTCAGTGGGTAAAAGCCTCTGCCTTCAGCTCAGGTCATGATCTCAGGGTCCTGGGATCAAGCCCCACATGGTGGGGGGCGGGCTCTGCTCAGTGGGGAGCCTGCTTCCCTCTCTCTCTGCCTGCCTCTCTGCCTACTTGTGATCTCTCTCTCTGTGTCAAATAAATAAATAATAAAAATCTTTAAAAAAAAAAAAAAAAGAACCAGGAAGTTTCCAGAGCTAGGAACAAGAAAATGAGGTCTGGGTACTAGGCTGTGACAGCTCAAGAATGATATCTTCTATTTGGGAAAGACCCCCTCTCCTGTGGTATTATGAGACATCGCTGCTTATCTCATGCATATGACTGGTGTGACCCAGTTTCTGATTTTAGCAAGAGTTGATTTCCTTTGTTTATATGGTGGCAGTGCAACACAGAAAAATAGACCTGACTTGAGAGTGTAAGGGCTTGTTCTCAATACAGGAGCAGAAGTAGTCTAGATCAGGAAGGACTTGCTTTATACAGGGGTCTCCTCCAAATTTCTATCCTAGAACTTTACTACATAACATGATCATTTATCCCCATTAGTACATACTTATTTGTAAAGTCTACATACTACTATATATTACTATACTCCAAATATACTTTATAAAATACATACACAAAATCTAGATGTTTAAAGAATGAGAAAAAATAAGAATAAATAGAAGTTCTCATATTCTTTTTGCTCCCCAAGGAATCCCCTTGCTTGCTCCACTTTAGAAAACACCATTGTTCTAAAGGATATACTCCGTCTTGCTTGAATATTTGTATTTTGAGTTTTTCAATTAAAATGTATAATATATATATGCACATATAAATATGTATAAATATATATGTATAAATATATATCTGATATTAATTGGAGGTGGTTTTCTGTTATGCAGTACTTATCAATTCTAAAAATCTATCTTCTTCCATTTAGGTAGGTGATTCTCAAAGTATGGCACTCAGACCAACAATGTCATCATCACATGGGAACTTGTTAAAATGCATATTCTTGGGCCTCACCCCAGAGCTACAAAGTCAAAACTTCTGGTGGGTGGGGCCCAATAATCTGTGTTTTTAACTGAATGATTTTGATGCATACTCCATAGTTAAGTCAACTGAATCTTATTTTTGTCCCCAGATTCTTCTAGAATTTTTTTAAATGTGCAAAATGTCAAATTTGAGATTTAATGATAATCTTCACAATTTCAGGATTTACTTCAGATGCAGTATGAAGGAGTAGCTGTAATGAAAATGTTTGATAAGGTTAAAGTGAATGTGAACCTTCTCATATACCTGCTGAACAAGAAATTCTATGGAAAGTGAAGTGCCTACAGAAATTTCATGGAATCTGTATCATCTGGATTAAGAAATGAATCCGTTTAATATTTTTGTGGTTAAACATGATTGAAATCACTGCTTATAATTGTGTGATTTTTTTAAAAAAACGAAAAAGACCAAAACTGTTCTGAAGAATGTACCCATGTGCCTTTTTGATAATTTGATACTATGGTAGAATAATCCAAAAAGATGAATTAATGTAAACACTTCCACATTATACTGTGGTCTAGGTACTCTGATTTAAAACTTTGGACATTCCGTGATTGGTTTTAAAGTAGGGAGAAAATAAGTTTAGTTGGCTAGAGACAAATCTGTAAACCTATTTTCCTATGAAAAAAATTTTAAATGTCCCATTTGAATAATGTAATTCTTCCTAGGTTTGTTTTTGGGTTTTTTGTTTTTGTTTTTTGTTTTGTTTTGTTTTGGTCTATGGAGAAATGGAAACCTAATTATTTGTAATGAATTATTTACACAGATTCTTAGTTCTAAGCCCTACCCTTCTGGGAGTTGCCAATTTTAAAGAAGTTTTGTGCAATTCAAAATGAAGTTTTTATAAGTAATTGAAAGTGATAATACAATAATACTTTCTGTATAAAAGTATATATTTTATGTGATTTATTCCTACTAATGAAGTGCACTACTGCCTCATAGTAAAGACTCTTGTTCCCAGAGACTTTAAGTGACTAAGGAACACCATGGTAGCGATCTTAAGCCCCACCTCCACCCCTCACAGTTTATTTGAATACTTAAATTGGGCCTCTCAATTTTTTGTAATGCAATAAATCAGTATCTAGATGGTTTTTAAATGTATTCTTTAAAAATTGTTTTATGTAAAATAAATGTTCCTGAATTATGTAAATTTGGCTTTTTAGTGGTCTTCATCTAAATCTATTGAGTGGGTAGAAGGTTCTCGGGCTTATCAGGAAAAGAAACAACATGCCTATAGCTGTACTTGGTAAGTTGCAGAGTAAGCTGCTGTGACCAAGAGATCCAAAGGCCTGTGGCTGGAATGAGAGAGAAGTTTGTTACTGTCCAGTTCAGCAGTTCAAAGGTAAGTAAGCAGGCCCACAAGGTTATCTAGGGCCCAAGCTGGCCCTTTGGCTCTGTCCTTATCACTGATTCCCAGCCACAGAAGAGGGAAAGAAGTCCAGGGCCTGCGTGTGTCACTTCTGCTTACAACCGATTGGCCAAAACGTAGTCATGCTCCACATAATCTTCAACAGAGGCTGGAAAATGAGGTCCCCAGCCAAGCAGCCAGGTACGCCTGGCTGAAAAGCTGGGGTGAGAGGAGGGTGTTATTACTGAAAGAATGATGGCTGGAGACAGGTTAGCTCTCTCCATGACAACAGTAATCCAGACTCTCAGGCTGGAACTTGGTATTCTGTTCATTCATTCAACAGGCTGTATTTTCCACAGGGTTTACAAAGCATTGAGAAAGTGACTTATGCACGTTTTACACAAATGAACTTTAAGTGTGAGGCCAACATAATTTGGAAGGTTCAACTTTTTAAAAGTAGAATCTGGGGGTGCCTGGGTGTCTCAGTGGGTTAAAGCCTCTGCCTTTGGCTCAGGTCATGATCCCAGGGTCCTGGGATCGAGCCTCACATCGGGCTCTCTGCTCAGCGGGGAGTCTGCTTCTCTCTCTCTCTGCCTGCCTCTCTGCCTACTTGTGATCTCTCTCTCTCTGTGTCAAGGAAATAAATAAAATCTTAAAAAAAAAAAAGGTAGAATCTGCCCCTTTAGTGACCATTTCCAGCTGTACATATTTTCAACAGAAAGAAAATGCTCTTTGTCAAAACAGCGCTCACTGTCTTAACAGTGAGTAGATGTTGCGGGGTGGCGGGGAGGGCGTGTTAATACATTAAACCTTAACACAGACCTGCATACCTAAAGGAATCAAATAAACATACGGTTGCATAGGTGTCATCTTGTGTATAAACCTCGTCCTCCCCTGCAGCTTCATTACATGAGAAACAGGAGCCAGGAACCATAGAAGCTAGGTTAGACTTCCTCCCTTGCGCTCCAGGAAAGATTGTTAATGGAAATGTGTCAGAGGAGCCCAAATTAAGGAAAAATTGCTGGGAGGCAAAAGTTAATGTTTCATATATCTTTGAAGGGAGTTTTTTTATTGCAACACTAAGCATTATGCTTGAATATTATCTAGATTAGTATAGACCTTTGTATCCTGCCAGTACCCTCAAGGAAAGAGGTGAATGTTTTCTCTCCATTGGCCCACAGCATAAGGCTGTTGTTGAAGATACAAGAATGGCTACTTGAGATCCTTGAGGTGCATGAACGAAGGAATAACTGATAAGGAGAACTGAGATGAAGAAAAGGAGTGAACAGGAAGAAGCCAATGGAGGTATGGATGTAGGGATGGTTGCAGTCAAAGCCCAGGGCCCTCCCAGAAGGACTGGAACCCAAGCCAGGACAGTTGGTACCTTATAATCCTGAGCCACTGAAGACTCCTAACCATTGTAGGGGAGGAAAAATAATTCTCCCTCCCTCCTCCTGCGTTCGTGGCTGAGACACACTGTAATAAAAAAAATATCAAGACAACAAAAACAAAACAAACAAGTTTACAATGCATGCCTCATGTATACATAGGAAATACCCAAGAAAACTGAGAAAAACTCCTTGAAATAGCCCAAGCCCTCACCTTACTAACCTTCAGCTAAAGACAAAAGAAGGATATTGTGGGTGGGGTGGGGGAGAGACAGCGTTGCACTTCAGGGGAAAGTGAGAAGAGGAAAAGTTTGGTGAGATTGACCTTGCCTGGAAGATAAGCCAGGTGAATAAGTGATGTCTAGCAGTAACTCTCTTCCTGGTACAGCCTCCCTTTCTAATGTAAATTTTTCCCATAAATGTAAATTGCCACTACAGAAGGATAACTTTTATTTTCAGACCTTCTCTTGTGTCAGCAGTTTCACAAAACAATCACTTCAAAATAAACCCTATGCCAAAGAGGCCTATTTTGGAGTGGAACGTTCAGCTACGAGTCAGCCTTCTCCCCAGGCTCATGACTTTCCCTACTCTGTGAGAAGAAGAAAAAAAATTTTTTTGCTTTTGAAACACTTAGCCATTAAAACTCTAACTTGATTAAGTCTAAAGCTGGTTCCTTGATTTTGATGTATGTCCAGCCATGTTCCCAATATTACAAAAATGGTCTTTGGTTGGAAGAATGAGAGTTAGTGTTCTCATAAACTCCATTCTTTAGCACCTAGACATGAAAAAGGGCTTAAGCTGCATTCTAGCTACTCTCAAAGGATATGTTCTAGTAACCTCCAAGAGAGAGAAAACCTGAGCCTATTTTAATATTCTGGAAGTTTGTGATGAAATAGAGACCAACGCAATATGACCATTGTCTGACAAGTCATCGAAAGACCAGAATCGTAACATGTGTTAGTGTGTGGGGGTGGTGGGGCCCTAATTAGGTGCTGTTCATGATGTAATTTTTAAAGACTTTGGCTGTGGTTAAGCAGGGATTTGTGGTACTCCTCAAACATTCTAAGAGGTAAACCACAGAACTCTGAATGTTGATAATTGATTGTATTTTAAGAGATTCTGGAGAACATTGGATCCTATACAGCTGATCAGCTTTTGAAAACCTGTTGCCTCTGTTACTGAAACCAGCATTTCGTTAACAGGTAAGATAGAGCCCCTGAAAGTCATCCTCTAAGCTCCAGAAGACAGAGAGTGTTTCAGCCATTGCTGTAAGTCCAGAGCCTGGCAGTGCCTTGTAAATGGCACAGAAGTGGGGGATAAAAGGTTGCATCCGTGTTGGGTTGAGAAGGAGTTAGACCCCACCACCCCTTGTCCCTCAGGAGTCAAAGGCTTGCTTCAGCCAGACCCTCATATGAGGGCAGCACGGAGTGATTATCTCGTTCTCATAGGGGAGACGATCTCCATTCTGTCTCCAAATAAAATAGATCATACAGATGCCTCCTTGGTAAAACATGATTTCTGGATGTGTCTATGAGAGTGTTTCCAGAAGAGATTAAGGTTTGAATGTGTAGACTGAGTAAAGAAAGATCCCTTCAACTTTGTAGGCAGGCATCATCTAATTTGTTTGGAACTCAAATACAAAAGGGCCCAAGAAGGCAAATTCTCTCCCCCTCCCCTTGAGCCAAGACTTGCACCATTAGCTTCCAAAAGGAAATTACTAAGGAAGTTCTTGGCATATATTGTTGTCTTTGGAGGCTTCAAACACCACACTGGGTGTAGAGATTACTTTTTAAAAAATAAAAATCTTTGGGGGCACCTCAGTGCCTCAGTCAGTTTGGGCATCTGCCTTCGGCTCAAGTCATGATCCTGGGGTCCTGGGATAGAGCCGTAGGTTAGGCTCCCTGCTCAGAAGAGAGCCTACTTCTGCCTTTGCCCCTTTCCCCACCTCGTGCTTCCTCTTTCTCCGCCCCCCAAATAAAATATTCAAAAATAAATAAAAAGAAAAACATTTTAAAAAGAAAAAAAGCAAAAAATACACTATATTGGGTGAAATAAATTGGACAAAAGTTCAGATAAAATTGCATTAGAAGAATAAAATGCTGTATAAGCATACAAAAGTATACCATAAAGAGTTTAAAAACAATTAAATATATGTATACCAATCAGGTAAATCTAGAAAAATGAAAACTACAGAGTATTCCTAGAGTGTGTTACTCTGTAAATATTTAGAACATACAAAGCAATACTAATTTTTTTTTTTTTTTGGAAAAGTAAAAGTACAAAAACACAAATAAGAAACTTACTATTCTGGGCAGAAAAAAAATGAAATCAGAAAAGGGTATCAAAAAAGCTTAACCAAGAAAAGATATATATTTACATATATTTGCTAATGCCAGATTGTAGGCTCATGGGTGTGATATTAGGCTCTATTTTTTTATATGCTTGAAATGTTGTGTAATTTAAAGACGGTCACACAAACTATATGAAATCCTGTTCAGTTCTTTTTACCTCTCAAAGCAGCTTTCCAAGTGTGTCCATCCTACCCACCCCTGTCCCATCATCTTCAGCATCTTCATCACTGGGGAACTTGTTAAAAAGTGCAAATTTTCAGACCACACCCCAGACCTACAGGGTGGGAAACTCTGGAGATGAGGTCTGGCGATATAGTTTAACCAGTCTTCTAGCTGACTAATCCAAGCTAAAGTTTGAGAACCACTGTCTTAGAATAACATTTCTGTAAACTTTGATTGACATCACCATCACATGGGGCTCCTTGTCGAAAATATAGAATCTCATTTCATAGTTCTGGGATGAGGTTCAGGAATCTGTACCATGTGTGATAAAAATTAAAACCACTGTTTCTGAAGGTAAATTTTTGGTGGCTGCTCAATGAGCAATCCCCAGCTAGAGAAAACACTAAAGTGAGGAAGAAATGCCTCATTCTGTTCCACTCTCCACCCTTGTTCACTGTATCTCAAACCCACTCTAAAGGAGGCTTTAATCTAGCTAATGTGCACAGAGAATGAAGCATGCATTTCAGCAGCTCTCTGTGCATTCTGTTCTAATAACTAAGCAAAAAAGTGTCCTTCAAATTTCAGTTTTGTAAAATGGTTAACATCTTCCACCACTGAAATAGTTAAAAGCATCCTCATAGTATTATCCCATTTATATTTTAAGGAGATACATGCATATGTACTTGTATGTGGATATAAATTTTTTTTTTTTTTTTTTAGTTAGAGAGAGAGAGCGAGCACAGGCAGTCAGAGAGGCAGGCAGAGGCAGAGGGAGAAGCAGGCTCCCTGCCGAGCAAGGAGCCCGATGTGGGACTCGATCCCAGGACGCTGGGATCATGACCCGAGCCAAAGGCAGCCACTTAACCAACTGAGCCACCCAGGCGTCCCTGGATATAAATTCTTAAATGAGGGACAGAAACTTTAAACTATAGTCATCATGGATAAGTGGTTCTTAGAAGCAGAGGCTGAAGGTACTTTAACTTTTCATTGACTATCCTTGAACTGTTTGAATTTTTTTGCCACATGTATTGATTACTTTTACATCTTACACTATTTCATTGATTCTCAGGGGGCCTTTATTCATATTTTAAATAATCCTGAAATTGAGATGTTTCTTACAATCATCGGTATGTGCATTTTAATTGGCAGTATTTTTGTGTGTGTGCTTGTAGTACATAAATTGAGTCTTAAAATCGATGGCATCTTAGTATTAATGAAAAATAGTGTAAGTTAGGAAGTGAGGAAATACGTAATGTTAGTGGTTCACATCTCCTCTTGGATGTTTTCCTCGGAGAACTGATAGGAAAAATTTTTTAAGTAACATTATATAACTGAGTTATTCAGTAATTTATTGTGCAGCTGCTTCTCACAAGGCCCTGTACTCCAAGGACGATTGGGGGGATTATAGAGACAGTCTCTAATGCATTTTCTCCTAGTTTAAGTATCAGGGCTCTTCCCGGGGAGTAACACTCTCAAAGCAAAATTCCCCTTTTAGAAAGCTTGAGCGTGATCAGTGACTCTTAAGTATAGTTTATCAGCTACAGGGTGCAGAACAGGCCTGCGCAAGCGAGAGAAGGGGCTGCGGGTGAACTTTCCTGGAAAAGGCCGGCGGAGGGGACCCATTTCCCCGCTGCGGTCTCAAAGACTCCGCAGATAAGCTCCCTGAGCCAAAGGAACCGCGTGCTACTCCTCCCCGCAGCCCCAGCCGCGACGTCCCCCAGTGTCCGCCGCCCTGCGACTCGAATTTGGCCACACAGTACCAAACTTGCGTCCTATGGCGCCAAAAAGCGTGAGGGACGCGTGGGGAGGCACCTGGCGGCCCTCTGGCCGCAGGCTGGGGAGCAGCGCCCGTTCGCAGTTACGCGCAGCCGCCGGGCCGCCGGGCTGCCGCAAGGGCTGCACAGGTGCCCGGGCTCGCGGGCTGCGGGCGGAGGACAAAAGGCTGCAGTCGCGCGGGGCGGGGAGCGGCTGCGCTGGCCTCGGCTTGGTACTTCCCCTCGCAGGCAGAGCCTACCCGCGAAACAGTAAGTGCTAACTTCTCCAAATAATGAGAAACGAATTTTTAAAATGGCAAGAAACCTTTCCAAACAGAAGGGCTGCTTCTCCCCAAAGGATAAACTTCCTAATTCACTGTCCCAAAGTTTAAAAAAAAAAAAAAAGCACGAATCACTTCGAAACTTTCAGCTAAATACCCCAATCTCCGAAGGGGCAGCGGCGCTCGGCCTGCCTGAGGCGGTTGGCACGCCCGCGGTGAGGTCTGGAGCGGGGCGTGGGGGCCGGCGCCTCGAGGCCGCATCCCTGCTCGGAGGTTAACTGCGAACGCCTCTGCTCCTCAGGAGAGTAATGAGAAGTGAAGGGAGCAGCCACCCGGGCCACGCGGTCCCTGCTCGAGGCCCCCGCCGGTCTGAGTCACTGAGAGCTTCGTGGGTCAAAGGCACCAGAGGAAAAACTGTCTCGTTTGGATTCCCCCGCCGGGCAGTGGCCGGCTGGCGGGATCCGGCGGCGGCGAGGCGGGGGGGGGGGGCGGGGGGGGGCATGCGGCACACCACGGGTGGCGGGGTCGCGGGAGCCCGGGACCGCGGAGCGGCGGCTGAGAGGCTCGCGGGGAGGGGGAGGAGGAGGGGTGCGCGGCGGGCTGCCCCCGCTTCCAGGCGCGCACTCGGCGCGGGGGGGCGCCCTTCCCAGCTTGCGCGGCTCCGCTCCCGCGCGCCGGGGTTCCGCCCCCACCTCCGCCCGAGCTCTCAGAGAGCTGCCGGCGTCGCCACGGGACACGCCAGTCCGCGGAGCCACGCGAGCGTTCTTCTTCTGTCCCCGGGCAGCGAGCGCTCTGCCGGCCCGCACCGAGTGCGCCGCGGCCGGCGGCTGGACCCCGCGGCGGGAGGGAGAGCGCAGGGAGCGCGAGCCGCTCGGAGGCCGGGCAGTCCACCCGAGCCGCGCCGAGCCTCCGGACAATGGGGCCGCGGCGGCTGCTGCTCGTGGCCGCCGGACTCAGTCTGTGCGGCCCCCTGCTGTCTGCCCGCACCCGAGGCCGCAAGCCCGGTGAGAGCTGCCCTGGTATTCCCTCCCGGCCCGCTGTCGGCCTTGCAGCCGAGGTCCCCGCGGGATTGGGGGGGCGGCGGGAGGGGGTACCAAATGGGTCCAGGCTGAGCCTTCTCGACCGGGGGTGGGGGTGCCCCTGGCCGCGCCCTCCGCCTCAGGTTCCTCCAGAAGCCAAGCAGGTATTTGAGCTGATTTCCAGAGTCTCCCCCAGTCAATTCCAGGGGGGGGATTATGACCCCTGTTCTTTTGGACTTGGTTTCCAAAGGTGCAGCCTTCCTGAGACGTGGTGTTGGATAAGGAGGAGGAGGAAGAGGTCAGATTTTTCTGGGGAAGCCTGAGGCGCCTGGTCCCTCATTGCTTCTGTTGCACTGTGTGATGTTTCTCCCAGGACCACCCCAGAAAGAACGGGTCTCACGTTACTCCACCAGTCAGCGTTCTGGCCCTTTCAATATAAAGTGGAACAGGGCTCCCATTGAAGTTTTGTTTTGTTGGAAAATTGTTTTTCTTGCACATTGTATAGGGGTATAGAGAAAAGCTCAGTACACTGGGCGTTTAGTAGAAAATCAGTACCGGCAGCCTCTAACACGAGTCTTGTGTGTGGGATGTGCTCATGGTGCAGAGTATGGGGTGATAACAGGGTCCGCCACCATTGTGATGGTGGCCCCGAGGTTTGGTTACCTAGAACCAGGTCTTCCAAGTTGAGCTAAGGAAAGAGATTCCTTCTTCCCTAGAACCTGGCTCCCTTAGACACTCTGGGCTTTCAGTATTTCTGTTTCTGGTGTGGTGCAGGGAAGAGGATGCTCACCTAGAATACAGTTCCAACTCAGAGTGTATTTTTAAGTATCGGACTACTTGAGCAAATAAATATATTTTCCAAACTTTCCCCCCATAAAAGCAGGACAGAAAAGTTGGTTTTAACTGGTAAAGACACTAGTTAGAAACTGAGAGGAATAAAGTTTCAGTTTCTTTATAGCGATAGTGCTTTGTAAGCTTTTAGCACTTTTTTTCCCCCAAGGTAGAAACAGATTCTAGCTAGTTTTCTTATCAGGGAGAGAGTGTGTCCTTTACATTGTTTTCACACTGGAACTAGTGTAAATGCTTGAAGAGTAAGAGGTGACAAAGATAGTGTTTGCTCTCCATCTTTTCTCAGGGTGAGTTTGTCAGCGGTGTTTTGGGGGTAACTCCCATCTCCAAATAGGGGCCCAGTTTTGCAGCAGCTCCAGGGAGCTGCTGTGGATAACATTTGCATTGTCTCCTGGGGTGCTTGGGGAAACATGGAGAACTGAATACTATGTGGTGTTATGGGTGCTGTGTTATGTGACTTTGTGCTTTTATTTTGGCCAAGCTCTTGAGAATACAAATTGTTGTGTGAGATTTGGATGGTGGAGTTGGGAGTAAGTTTATATCAGTGCTGATCCCCTGTAGTCACCCTTCCTCATGGTGCCCTCCCTAAAAAATCTCGGTGCAGGTTAGGGAGTGAAATTAAAGCTGCTGTTTGTGCTCTGCTTTCATCCTTGTGAACAGAGAAGGTGTACACTAAGATGGAACAAGCTAGTGTATACAGATAACTAAACAAACATTGGCTAATTTATCTACACTGGATTCTGGAACCACTTTGGGAGAAAAAGAAGAAAGGAGGATGAGAAAAGAGAAAGAGCCAGTGCTAAATGTCCTCTTCTATGTCGAACCCTGGGCTGGGAGACATTTGTACCTCAGATTATCTGATTTCACCCTCTCAGAAGACACTGTTAAGGGGGGTGTTTTTTCCTCGTTGGCATCCTGAAACTAAGGCTCAGAGACAGTATACCAAAATTCCAAATGGAGAAAGGGGCCCTGCGTGCAGGAAGTAAGTGGGGCCTTCCTTGTCTTCAGAGAGTTTAAATCACTAAAAAAATAGATCTGCTGCTTCTTATCACAGTTCACAGGAGGTTCTAAAGAGTGTCATAACCAGCTGTTATGGAGGAATTGTAAGACCCCAGGCATGGGAAGACCCTCTAGGCTGGCCCTGGCCACCAGTTTGAACTTTCCAGAAGCTCTTGGGACTTTTTTGGCCCCACTCATTTTGGCATTTGCTGTACCATCACTATGTGGGTATCTCATCTCCCCGGCCAAGATTATAAACTTCCATTTATCCCCACAAGTCTAGAACCAGTGTCCACTCAGCAAATGGCTGTTGAGAAATTCTTAAGTTCATTAACCAGTTTACTTTCCTTTGTCCAGACAATGTGAGATGACTCGCCTTCCTCAAAGAGGGCCAGCATCCAAGAGGTGATGTTTGTAAATTTTATAAGGACCTCAAGGATGAAAGGGTTCAAGAATCACTGATGGTGACTGTGGCAGGGGGGATTGGGTGGGAGATGCCCTGTGCTGGCCCGCCGCCCACAGGCCCAAGCCCCTTTCCTTAGCATAGGGTGAGGTGCCCCTCCCCTTGCAGGATGGGTCCAGAGACTCTACCCAGCACCTCCCTCCCCATTACATAACCTGTTAGATTCCCTATACTCCACGCAGCCCTACCATTTCCTCTTCCAAGGAGCTATGCTCTCTGTGACATCTATCCCCCTGTCATTACCACTGGCCAGAATGCCCCCCCCTACACCCCACGTGTTCACATTTAATTAATTTTTTTTTTTTTATTAGAGAGAGAGAGAGGGAGCACAGGCAGACAGAGCGGCAGGCAGAGGGAGAAGCAGGCTCCCTGCCGAGCAAGGAGCCCGATGTGGGACTCGATCCCAGGACGCCGGGATCATGACCTGAGCCGAAGGCAGCCGCTTAACCAACTGAGCCACCCAGGCGTCCCTCACATTTAATTAAAAACAGCCACTCTAGGGGACGCCTGGGTGGCTCAGTGGGTTAAGCCTCTGCCTTCGGCTCGGGTCATGATCCCAGCGTCCTGGGATCGAGTCCCACATCGGGCTCTCTGCTTGTCAGGGAGCCTGCTTCTCCCCTCCCCTCTCTGCCTGCCTCTCTGCCTGCTTGTGTGATCTCTGTCTATCAAATAAATAAATAAAATCTTTAAAAAAAAAAAAAAAACAGCCACTCTATATCAAGCACCTTCTACAGCAGCATCCTGCTTAGTGCTTTACATATAGGATCTTGTTTGTTCCTCATGACAATCCTTTGAGTAGATGTCATTCCCATTTTACAGGTAGGTAAATAGGTCCAAAATGGTTAAGTTCCAAGTCTAGCAAGAAGGAGAACTGGTGTTTGACCAAAGGCCTGTCTTCCCTAAGTGCAGGCTTTCTCTATCCACCCCTATAGAAAGGAAGCCACCTGGATGCCCAGCTGTAGAGAAGAGTAACTCTCCTGTGCTCCCCAGGACTCCTAGAGGGCAAGGTCTGCACCCCATTGGTCTGTAGTCCAGGCCTAGCACATGGAGGTGTTTAGTGAACATTTATGATTGGGTGGTGGTCTCCTGCCATTTACTTTTGCAAACACGTGATAAGACAAGCTATAAATGGATCCCTACTCATGAATATGCGAATTAATTGGCTGTTAACGAGAGACTGTGGTCCTAAGCCTAAACAACAAAAGACACAAAACAGGACAATGATTCTGCCCTAAGCAGACCAGAAACCTCTATAAAGCCTGCAAGCCAAATTTCTTAGGAAATAGCAAGAAGTAAATTTCTACTCTAAAATCTATCTAAATTAATTTGTTCCTTATCTCTCTCTCCCTCCCTTATTCATTTTTTTTCATTCCCTAATGCCTTTGACTTTACTTTTATAGGACATATGGAGATGGTATGTTGCCCCCTAAGTTAGTCCACTCCTCCTTTGTATGAGAGAATGTTTTTGAGGCATTGGGGCCCTTTCTCAGGAATATTCTCATGTCCTCTCTGCTGGATGCCTTTCCATCCCTCTCTCTGTCTTTCTCATTCAGCATCTCTCTGCCCTTTATGTCTAAATGGATTGATGTGCTATGAACCCTAACTTGCACTTTCTCAGCAGCTCTGCATTTGCTCCTTTTCCAAAATGCTTCTGGCCAGTCTTTGTCCCCGTGCCCTTTCTACCCCTTCCCCTCCCTCAGCCAGTTCATCTTTCTTCTTGTCACCATCACACACTGGAACTCAGCTGAGCCTAGAGCTGGGTGGAGTTCCACAGGGACAATGGAGTCCCCACGACGGTGGGTTTCTAGTCTTCCCCCACCTCCATTTAGACACTCATCTCTCTTTTCCCTCAGAACTCCTTTCTTTCCTATATTTTTTAATTGAGGTAAAATTTACATAGTATTAGATTAACGATCTTAAAGTAACCATCTTAAAATATACCATCTTTAGTGGTATTTGGTACACTTACAGTATTGTATAATCACCACCTCTGTCTAGTTCCAAAGCATTTCCATCACCCCAAAACAAGTCTGGTACCCCTTAAGCACTTAATATGCATTCTTCCTCCCCCCAGTCTCTGGCAACCACAGATTTGCTTTTTTTTTCCTTCTATGTGATTTTACTTCTCTGCATTTCATATAAATGGCAGTATACAGTATGTAGCCTTTTGGGTCTGGAGGACTCCCCTTTCAATAGTTTTCATAAGTGTGGAGGTGCCCCCTTTGCTATGAATACTTAGAAAAACACTCTGGAAGTGTCCTTAGGAACCACAGCCTTTGTTTTTTTTTTTTACTATGATGCTGGTATTGGGGACTTCACAGTTTCAACATTCAAAATTTTGTTTATTTTCCTCTTTTGAGGTTTCTTTCATTCTGCCTTTTGCCCTCTCTTGTTTATGCCTAGAACTGTCAGAGCAAATAGCTCTCTCTGTAGGCTGAGATTTTTTTTTTCTGGATATGAGCTTTCACTGCCTTGAAACACTCTCTCCCACACTGATCTTGTGACAGTACTTGCAGAAACCCATTGAAGTTACAGCCTCCTTCTCCTCCATCCCAGGGCATCCAATGAAGTTTTATCACTGGAAAAGGCCATTACGTCCTTTATGCATTCTTTATTTAGGTTCAAAAGAATCTGCCTTTTGAAATAACAGGAGTAACCTGTAATTTGCATGTGCAAACAAATTTATTTAACTTTAAGAAAGGACATTCTATCATCTATATTTCAAGTCCGTGATGAATTAATGAGAAGTCAGGTATTATAGTATTGTAGAATAGTGTTTCCCAGCATTTTCATGTTTTGCTAGCCAGCAGAAAAACTGTAAGAAATATACATTGTGACACAGTAATTGTGTGTGTCTGCAGTAAATATGTATGGGCAATTGTTGTGTATATGTAGATTTGAAACAAAACTACCAAACCGTACACGCCTTTACCTCATACTATGCATTCCAATATTTTCTACACTATTCCATTTTTTTAAATACTTGTTAAACCCTGTAAACTGATGTCATAACCATTATGAAGTCTCCACTATCATTTAAAACCTAGTGTAGCAAGCCCAGTGTATTGTCCCATGGTTAGCAGAATTGACAGCCTTATTAGCCTTACAAGAAGAGTTTGCTTTCCAGGAAGTGCCGTTTATGATAGTTTCTATCACAGTCTAGAATGTACTTTATTTGAGTTCAGGTTTACAAACCACAGTGGGACTTGGGCAGGGTTAGGAACAGAGACAGCTTGGTACCAGGAGGAATTGCTGATTATTAACATCCTTTATGTGAATTAGTTTTCGTTTTAGCTTGTTTAGTAGAGCAACATTCTCAGGACACGGAGCTCAGGGCCTGTAACTGTTGGTGCAAAACAGGCCTGGAAGAATGGGAAAAGCCAGTGAATCAGAACAGGTCCCAGAGAGGCCTGCTACTGCCCTAACCCCACACGTCAGGCCCTGACCTCCGGGAGGCTACAGGCCAGGGTCCCACATCCTTCTCTTCTGTCATCCTTGTGCCTGTTCTGCCTGAGAGCGCTGACATTTTAATTTCCTGGTTGTCTTTACCTTGTGTTCCCCTGCCTCCTGTCTCCCCTCTCCCAGTTGGGCTTGCTCTCCTATGCTTCCAGCCAAGTCCCTGCTCCAGGAAGTGGGCTAGTAGGAGAAGCAGCCTCTGATACCGGCCACCTTTTCTTTTTCTTTTTCTTTTTTTTTTTTTTTTTTTTTTTTTTTTTTTTTTGAAGAGAGAGAGAGGAGAAAGAGAGAAAGGGGGCGGGGGGCGGGGGGGGGGGGGGGGGAGCAGCCTCCCCGCCGAGCAGAGAGCCCGATGCGGGGCTCGATCCCAGGACCTTGAGATCATGACCTGAGCCGAAGGCAGAGGCCTAACCCACTGAGCCACCCAGGTGCGCCCCGGCCACCTTTTCTTAACCATGCACTCAGTGTTTACCTTATTCTACCTTTAATTCTGGTTTTCTCATAGCAGAGATTTTTCTTCGCCTACTCCTTTTGCTTCTGCCCCATCTTGAATCCTGTTTTAAAGATTTTGTTTTTCTGTTCTGTCCTTGAATGTCTCTCTATCACAACTGATGTGTCCGTGAGCACTAGGTTACTAGCATGTGATTGGTATGTCTCCAAGGTCAGCAGGACTCCTGAATTCCCAGGCAATGGCCATGGACATCATCAACTTAAGTTACATATTCGTATGGTCAGGTACTGCCTGCTATAGTTACAAGGGTAGACAGATTCATTTATTTGGTGAAATGGTTAGAGGAAAAGAATTACAGTGTTTCAGGAGTAGGTCATGTATCTCGAGTCTTTTATTTATTTTTAAAGATTTTGCCTCTGCCTTCAGCTCAGGTCATGATCCCAAGGTCCTGGGATTGAGCCCCGCATGGGGCTCTCTGCTCAGCAGGGAGCCTGCTTCCCTTTCTCTCTCTGCCTGCCTCTCTGCCTGCTTGTGATCTCTGTCAAATAAATAAATAAAAACTTGGGACGCCTGGGTGGCACAGCTGCCTTCGGCTCAGGTCATGATCCCAGCGTCCTGGGATCAAGTCCCACATTGGGCTCCTTGCTCAGCAGTGAGCCTGCTTCTCCCTCTGCCTGCCACTCTGTCTGCCTGTGCTCGCTCCTGCACTCTCTCTCTATCTGACAAATAAATAAATAAAATCTTTAAAAAATAAATAAAAACTTAAAAAAAAATATTTTATTTATTTATTTTGAGAGAGAGGGAGAGAGAGAAATTGTGCATGAGAGAGAGTACGAGCAAGGGGGAGGACAGAGGAAGCCCAATGCAGGGGCTTGATCCCAAGACCCCAGGATCATGACCTGAGCCAAAGGCAGACACTTAACAACTGAGCTACCCAGGTACCCCCAAATCTCAAGTCTTGAAAAGAGACAGGGTAATGTGGTGTGGTTCAAAGGATATGAGCTTTGGAGCTAAGAATATCAAGGTTCAAATCCTGGCCCCTCCACTTACTAATTCTCTGTTTTTGGATTAGTTACTTAGCTTATCTGTGCCTCTGCATGTTGCCCATAAAGCAGGGATTATAATGTTTATCTTGTAGAAATGTTAGTTACATGAGGTAAGGTATGAAATACATAGCACATAGTAGGTATTCAACAGATGTCAAGTGTTTTCATAACAGTTTCTTCAAATACCAGAAAAGCCTTTGAGGAGTTGGTATCACATGAATTTATTAAATGTAAAAGTGTGTTCCTGAGGGCACCTGGGTGGCTCAGTCAGTTAAGTGTCTGGCTCTTGATTTCAGCTCAGGTCATGGTATCAGAGTCCAGACATCAAGCCTTACATCTGGTTCTGTGCTCAGCCTGGAGTGGGCTTAAGATTCTCTCTCTCTCTTCTTCTCTGCCCCTCCCCTTACTTGTGCATGCTCTTTCTCTCTCTCAAAAAAAAAGAAAAACAAAAAAAAAACAACTTTTCATGCAAATGTTCAAGAACTTTCATTCCATCAAGACTGAGACAAAAACAAAACAAAAGTAAAACAAAAGTAAAAGCCTTTGTGCTTAGTTTCTAGTGGTAAGTAAATATGCATATAGTATCTGGGGTTTTTTTTCCATTTATTAGGAAAATTTTCAAATATACTCAAACATGAACTATTTAATTATTCCCCATATCTTGTTTTATCTACACCTCACTTTTCTTCTCCCCCAACTGGACAACTTTAAAGCAAATACCAGACATATATATCATTTCATCCATAAATACATTGGTATATATCCTCAGAAATAAGAATTCTTTTTTTCTTTTTTTTTTTTAGATTTTATTTATTTATTTGAAAGAGAGCATGAGCAGGGTGAGGGGCAGAGGGTGAGAGACAAGCGGACTTCCCACTCAGCAGGGAGCCGCACTCAGGGCTCCATCCCAGGACCCTGAGATCATGACCCCAGCAGAAGTCAGACACCTAACCAACTGAGTCCCCCAGGTACCCCTAGAACTCTTTTTTATTTTTATTATTAAGATTTTATTTATTTATTTGAGAGAGAGAGAGAGAAAGAGTGCACACAAGCTGGGGTGGGGGGCAGAAGGAGAGGGAGAAGCAGGCTTCCTGCTCAGCAGGGCTCGATCTAAGGACCCCAAGATCATGACCTGAGCCAAAGGCAGACACTTAACCAGTTGAGCCACCCAGGTGCCCCTCTTTTTTAAATATGTAGCCATAATACCACTGTATTACCTAAAAAGATGAATATCAATTTCTTAACATTTTTTAAAAGATTTTATTTATTTATTTGACAGACAGAGATCACAAGTAGGCAGAGAGACAAGCAGAGAGAGAGGAGGAAGCAGGCTCCCTGCTGAGCAGAGAGCCTGAAGTGGGGCTCAATCCCAGGACCCTGGGATCATGATCTGAGCCGAAGGCAGAGGCTTTAACCCACTGAGCCACCCAGGCACCCCAGTTTCTTAACATTTTACACTGTTCAGTCAGCATTCACATTTCGCTGATTGTCTCATAAATGCCCTTTTACCATTGTTTTGTTGGAATCGGGATCAAACAAGGCCAACCACTGCATCTGGTTGGTGTGTCTCTTAAATCTCTTTTAATATGTAACTGTTTCTCGTCTCCTCCTTTCTCATGGCTGTTTATTTTTCAAAGAAACTCATTTGTTGTGGAGCCTCCCCTGCACCCTGCATGCAGCCCACCACATCATATAGGGGTGTTCAGTAGAGCATGTAGCATGCCCGTCTGTCCTTGGCATTTCTGTCATGTGGTGGGTACAGCAGGAGGCCCATTCAGATTTGGGCTTAGTTTTTTGCAAGACTGCATCAGCAGTGGTGCTGTGTACTTCCTGATGCATCTCAGGACTCTCTTTTTGTGATCTGAAGATGGAATATGCAGGAGATTCAGGCATTGTCCACTTGCTCCAGCTCTTAGGAAATTTTCTGCCTACCATTCACCCAGTGGTTTTAGTGACCACTGGTGATCAGACTCAGTCCCTTAGCTCACCAAGAACTTCCGAATGGTGCTTTCCTAAATTTGTCATTGTTTCTGCATTTAGGAGCTGGAATTATTATTCTTTTTTAAGATTTGATTTATTTGAAAGATCAGAGAGCACAAGTAGGCAGAGCAGCAGTCTGAAGGAGTGGGAGAAGCAGGCTCTCCGCTGAACAGGGAGCCCGATGTGGAACTTGATCCCAGAACCCTGGGATCACGACCCGAGCCGAAGGCAGATGCTTAACCGACTGAGCCACCCAGGCACCCCATAGGAGCTGGAATTATTTTATAAAGAAAAATTTCTGTCGTTGACTGTTGTTGCCCTGAAATATCATTTATGTAGAAAAGGCAGAATAAGTGCTTGAATTTTGCTTTTATTTACCAGTTTTCATACAGGGCTCCCTAATTCCCTCTAAAGGTGACCAAAAATGATGCATCATTTTCCCTTGAGTATCATTATGGACTCATGGATCTTAACACATATGACATGTTTCAAATGTTTCAATTTACTTTTGTCCTTATTCTCTTGAATCAGTGTGGCACCTTGGCCAGGGCCCACCCCTCGCTTCAGATTAGCTCCAGAGTCTTTATGACCTGACCCTAATAGTCTTTAGAGATGTTCAAGGCTCATCTTGTAGATTACCCACCCCAGATCCAAAACCAGTTTTCCTTCGGATACACTGGATCTTTGCATTAGAAAATGGTGTGCATATGCCCTTAAGGCAGTGGAGTGTTGCAGTAATACAGTTGTTTTACATTTGATGGAATTACTATGTTTCTATTAATTTTCTATCATTCTCTTCTTTATTTCTCTTTAGCTTGTAGTGTGGATACCCTTGTGGGGAAGTGCAGGGTACAGCTGTTCTGTGCTGTGTGGGAATGTGGGCAAGGTCCTGGGACCTTGCTTTGTTCCAGGACCTTCTGCTTTGTTAATTCATGAGCCCTGTGGGGCAGGACTCAGAGTCAGAACCAAGGCTGGTGCTTCAGGGGAGGCTGGCATGGTATAAATCCCAGCACCACCTGGGACCTTGATAATGCACATCTAGTTACCGCTCTGCTTCCAAGCCAGATCTCCTCAAAGACAGAAGAAGCCTTGCCTGACTTTCTGATTTTTAAGATTCTCTGGAGTTAGTCTATATTGAAGCACTTAGCAGTTTGCTACTTTGAATCACAAAACTACTTTAGAGCCATTTAAAAGAAAACCAAATTGAGTAAAACTTAGCAAGAAGCATGAGAACTGATTTTAGGACCTGAGCTGGGTTTTTTTGTACAAGAAACCATAGCTTAATAACAACAGCAGATGAATTACAAGAGCTTTTGGCACACGTGACAGGCACTTTCTCCTTGACCTCTGAGCTGTGCCAGGATGGGAGGAAAAGGGAGGTTCGCAAACCCAAATTGCAGCCTAAGGGTCTTGAGCTAGTTGGGTATGTCTAATTGCTTGGAATTGGTTTTGTTTATTTCTTTGATGATGGTGTATACTCAAATTTTAAAAAAAATTTTTTTTGACATTTTTTAATTCCACAAAAGCCTATAGGAACAAGAAAAGGTGACACCTTAGCTAATGATATTTAATCAAGGGATTATGCATTCTCCCTGGGTTCTAGCCTCTAAAAATTTCATGTTTCAGTGGATCTAATGTTTCTGTTATAAACACCGTACTGCCTAAAAAGGCCTAGCCAGTGAAGAAATGTTTTAAAACAAATACTTAAGGCCAGAGTACTAAATATAGAGTAAAATCCAATGACAGTTTTATTTTTGGACAAAGTGATAGTATCTAAGAATCTCAGTTATGAGTTTTCAGTACTTTTTAAATTTTATTGTTCCTCTAGGTAACGCCTGGGTTCAAACGTGTCTGTGCATACAATGTGTGTACCTTTACCCTCCTTGCATGACAGAAGTCCTTAATCTAACCAGGTTCCCAAAGTGCAGAAGGAAATTGTGTTATCTTCAGGTTCTTCTGAATTAGCATTTTTAAGGACACTTATCTTTGTGGTATTAAAATGCCAGAACCGGGCGCCTGGGTAGCTCAGTCAGTTAAGCGTCTGCCTATGGCTCAGGTCATGATCCCAGTGTCCTGAGGTTGAGCCCCGAGTCAGGCTCCCCGCTCAGTAGGAAGCCTGCTTCCCCTTCTCCTTCAGCCCACTCAGGCTTTCTCTCTCTCAAATAAATAAATAAAATCATTTTTAAAAATGAAATAAAATAAAATGCCAGAACCTATTCATTCTTTTCTGAGTAAGTTAGGTGCATAACAGAGGAAAGAAGGGGATACTTCTGGAAAAGGCTGTGAATTTAAAATTTGATCTACAGCTTTGAATGCTGGGGCTATCTACTTTACAGTCTGTCATCATACTGAAAAACTAAATATTGCTAAATAGGAGGAAGGAAGAGTGTAGATTCCATTTTAATTTAAAATAAGAGTAAGCAAATAATTGAGTCTAAAAGCAAGTTGCACTGAAGTGAGAAGAGGAGGATAAGATTAATTTCTTACATTAATTTGTATAGTTTACGAAGTAAGCACATGTCCTGCTTGACAAGGGATACACCTGGCTGCCAGATTTGTAGGTCAAACAGGTATTGGAATCGCACTTTAATGATTCCAAGACTGAGTTCAGAGGGGTTAAGTGACTCCTGGCAGAGCCAATATTAGAATGCAAATCTGTGATTAAAAGCCAGTTTAAAGAGCACCTCCATGTGCAGGGCGCTGGAGATTCAGAGATTAATAGGAATGGTTTCTTACCCTTGAGGAGCAATCCAGTCATACCTATTTTCTCAAAAGTGCATCACTGGATACATTTGACAGGACATCTGTCACGGAGCCCAGCCAAGACCTCCACCTTTCACCACCAGGCCCTTTTCTACTCTAGCTTTGCTCTTTATTTTGGAAATAAATGCCATTTTATTGTATTTTACCTTCTAGTTCTAGAATTTCCATTGCTTGATTTCTTTGCTGATAGCTTTTTTTTTTTTTTTTTTTTTTTTATCTTTTTTTTTTTTTTTTTTTTTTTAGTCCATTTCAGTAAGATATTTCCCTTTACTCCATTGCAGCACATCCTTCAGAGTCCTTATCTGCTAAATCCAGCATCTGGGTCTTCTTGGGACTGGCTTCCCACTGATTATCTTTTTTTCTTGGCACTGGGTCACATTTTTCTGTTTCTTTTTGTATCAAATGATTTGGGATTGCATCCTGGACATTGCCATACTGTAAAGAATCGGGATTTTGTTTTATTTCTCCAAAGGATTTTGGTGTTTTTGCTTTAGCAGGCAATTAATTTGATTGGACTCAAAGTGGAAAGTCTCCATCTTAAGCAAAAATATCACTTCGGTTCTTCTGTCTTTAGCAGAACTGCTTTACATCATTCCTTACATTTGCGTGGTTCCAGAATCAGCCAAATCCTGGGGCAAATTCACACTGGAATTTGGGACTGGCTCCCTTCTCTTTTTTCCTTTCTGGGATTCTCTCCTCACTTTCCAGTGACTACAGTTTCCCTGGACTCTGTCCTCTGGTTCTTCAGGCCGGAAGGTGTGGGTTTTCTATCTGGGTTTTAGCCATCCTTTGTGGCATTGAACTTTGGCCTCCTTTTAAGATAACCATGAAAGTCAAGAAAACAAGAAAGTCACCAGGCACCTTTCTTTCAAGATTCATTTCTCCTCTCCTCTGTACCACCTTAGGAACCTAAATGTTGTCAGGTCATTGATTTGGGGGAGGAAGGAGGTCAAGGGTTTTTAATTTTCATCTAAGGGATGGTTGGGTCCAATGACCTTACAGAGCCATTCCAGAACTATCTCTTATTGCATTATGCCTCTCTGTATAAGCTTTTGTTTGCACAAAGGGTCCATCACTGAAAAATAAGACCAAAAGTTTGAAAATCCACTGTGCTTATCCACTTTCTAGCCAGATTTTAAATCCTCTAACATCACTTCTAAGTGACCTGCACGTCCAGTGTTTGTTGTGGACACTCCCAGTGATGAGGCTTCACCCGTCTTCCTCTCCCTGGTCCTCAGCTTCCCAGGACCCATCAAAGTTCTTTGTCCAACTCTCCTCACTGTCAGAATCTGACCAAAAACTCCTCAGAAGGAAAAGCCAGTTGGATTACAGCAGCTAAGTGTTGCCTTTCTCTGATGAACATTTTAAGTGGATGCTTTTGGTGGAAGAGGGTGATAAAAGGAGGAAGCTTGCAACTGAGCCTTTATTTTGACATCTGGTTGACACTCAAGAAAGCCTGATTGGCCTGGCATCTGCCTTTATGCCTGTAGCCTTCTGGAACTGAGCTGAGGAAGGCCATCAGCCTACAACATCTGTTCCTCTACAGGCCTGCTCAGGAAGGAGACAGGAATATGACTGAGGAGGTGTGCACCTTGTGGTTATGTTGAAAGATAAGCCAAGAAACTGTTGTTTGGGTCCAAATGTGGTGAGAGATTTGGAACATCCTATGGTGTCAACCAACTAAAGATAGTAGAGGAAGACGACTGTCATATGGACGATGGCCATAGAAATGGGAGCCCTCCATATGGGAGCATTGGAGCTCCCTCCAATGGGAGCAAATTCCTACTTGGAATTTGCCTCCAGCTCAGCTCTATAATATAAGAAGTCCCCTAAGTCCCCTCACCTTTCTATATAGATGTTTCCATGGGAACTCCGGGATTCCAGGGGTGTCTGCAAACTAAATGGAGGAAATGAAGGCCTGTGGAGGAAAGTGAAGTCATAGAGCCTGGGAGGGATTTGTTTATCGAGATGGTGGCTAGTATAGAAAAGAAGTCACTGCTTTTTTCCTTTATGTCAGGCACTCAGCCTTTTTCTGATGTCTTCAGGGTGTATCTCTGAAAGTGTGTCATTTGCCTCAATCCTTCTGAGCAGAATTTTAAATATTTGCTTGTGCCAACAAAAAATGCTATATGGTATTTCGAGTGAGCTAATTCCCTGATAAGGTCTGTAATCCATTTGTGCATTACTTGCTCTTTACCACCCCCTCTCCTACTAAGAGCACAAAAAAATAAAAGTAAAATGTATCCTCTTTGCCTTTTTGACTTTTTAATTTTTTTTTTTTTTTT
>ML109925.1:0-33705 GCA_003697995.1 Taxidea taxus jeffersonii
ATGATCCCAGCGTCCTGGGATCGAGTCCCACATCGGGCTCCTTGCTCAGCAGGGAACCTGCTTCTCCCTCTGCCTCTGCCTGCCACTCAGTCTGCCTGTGCTCGCTCCTGCTCTCTCTCTCTGACAAATAAATAAATAAAATCTTAAAAAAAGAAAAAGAAATTTACTTGAAGAAAAAAATAATATGTAGTTTAGTTTTTAATTACATAGGATTTTAGGATCTCCTAGTGTCTCTGTATGTCTGTGAATCCCTCCCCCTTCCAGTTTTTTTCCTAGATTCTAAATCTATTAAAAATTTGCTTGCTTTCTTTAAAAAAGTTCCGTTATAATGGATTTTTTACTCCGAGAGCAGAAGAGCTCACTCTCCTCCTTCTTGTATGCCTGCCCTGAAAAGTGAATGGATAAACTAATTCAATACATGGGTTTTGAGCACCTCCATGGGCCAGGTTCTGCAAATGGGCAGGTGAAAAGAGCAGAAACAGTTCTGGCCAAGGGGGAGTTCACAGTCTAACTAGGGAAATCTACAGGTAAATCAAAGGTATTAAGTGCCATCAAGATGCAGGGGGGACTGGGGGCGGGGTGTGTGTGTGTGGTCACACTGCAGGGCGAATGTCTCTTCTCATGCCTGTGGGACCACATTTTTCTTTCCTATTTTGGAAGGTTGGTTGCCCTTACAGTTAGTACCACAGAGCAGGACGACTCACAATTGTTCTCTAATTGTTTCCTCCTGATAGCCTATCATGCCAAACTGAGTATAGGGAATTGGTCTGATTCTGTATGCCCTGTTGGAATGAATTCCGGGCAAGAGTTAGACCCTTTAAAAGACCTGTGAGAGGAAGGAGGAACTGGGGAGGGATGTCTCTCAAGACAGAGAATTCTCAGGAGAAAAGATGGGGGTGGGAGGCTTGGCTAAGACTCGGGCGGGAGAGCGGGAAGCTCCTCGGCTGAAGGGACGTCAGGAGGCAGGAGCCTGAGGATGGTCGCCGGTGGTGGTCTCCCAGAGCCTGGGTGTCCAGACTCTCAGAACCTACAGAAGGAAGGTTCTAGAACCTGGCTGAATTCCAACAGGAAAAAAAAAAAAGTCCTCTGATTTAAAATTTCTCTGAAGGAAACCAGGATAAATTTGAGGATAGAAGAGGATGCTCCAAAAAACATTTTAGGCACTTTCTTGACAACTTGTCTGCTGTGGCTAACACCTTGACATCCTCCTACCAACAGGGATTTAAGAGACGACACAAGGCTCACTGATAAGGTTCATGTAAGGAACTTGCGCAATGCCAAGATTCCCAGCAGCAAAACACCAACCGCTTAGGATCCAGGAGAGAGAAAAATGGTGGTGTGGGAGGAAGGGGAGAGAAAGAGGGCGGGAGGGATGGCTCACCACCGCCAAAAGGCACAGGGATGCTGAGAGACAAAGGGATGGGTGTGGTGGTCAGAGGCCAAAAGCGACAAATTACCAGAGAATGAGCCTGATTCCAACTCTCCATCTGGTAACCTAACTAGAACATTCTATAACCAGCGGGGGCCCCCTCAAGCAGGGATTGTTGTGGCTATTATTATTATGTATTATGTTTTGATATTCAAATATCTCCATTATGCAACCAATCCCCTTAAATGCCACATCCTACATAAATGCTTTCTCGGGTTTTTTCAGAGTTTATCAACTAATTATTTAGTACCCCAGGTCCACCTACCTCCTTACTATGATACTCAAAGCAATTAAATAACAAACAAAACTCTAGGCATCCTTTTTTAATTCTTATAGAATAGGAGGCAAGGAAATGTAAGTGCCTCCAGAGAGTCACAGGATTGTGGTTCCGGCTTTTGCATTGATTCTCCGTGGCCGAGCCACAGGAACCCTGGTCTCCTGACAAACATTAACATGCCGCAGTGTACGGGTTCCCGGGTAGCAGACTGACTCCATTTTCTGGTTCCGGAGCCTGCAGCCTCAAGACCCCTTCTCATTCCAGACGCTCACGCTCCCATCAGCTTCCTACAGCAGGATCTGTATTTATAATTCATGCTTCTCCTTTGGTTTCCTTTCCAGGTCTCTCCGGGCTGATGCTTAAACAAAATCTCGACCCACATCAAGCCCATGCTAATCCTTCCTCAATTAATAATTGATAGTAAATCACAAGCAAGTTTTTGAAAGAGTTTATCTTCTGTCATGTATCTAAGGGTCAGGTCTTTCATAGCTTTGAGCAGGCGGGTACAACTGAGTCCCACACACAAATTTGTCCCCAGATATGGTCGCTAAGTTTTACGCTGAGGTTAACAAAACAGCCCGGAGAGCCCACTGTGGAAATGTCGGGAGAGAGGGTTGTTTTTGTGTTTGTTTTTGTTTTGCCACCGGAAGCCAACCCCCACCCTTCATATGGCAACAACATTACATTTTGCTACAAGGGAAGGCTCTCCCCCGTGTCAACCCCAACACTCCACATTTGTCCTCATTTGGATCTGAGTCTACGATCAGGCTACGGGGATGGAGAATACCACCCCAATGAAGCCAGGAAGTCTAGTCTGTATCGTTGCTACTCAAAATGTGGTCCTTGGATCAGCAGCAGCCCCTGCCTGGTTATTAGAAATGCAGAATCATAGGTCCTATCTGAGACCTGCTGAGCATGCATCTTTGAACAAAAGTCCCAGGGGATTCACATGCACGTTAAAGTTCGAGGGGCAGGGATCAAAGCCCCCTTCAGAGCGATGACAAAATAGGCCAATTAGGACCCAGGGGATCTAACTCCCAGACTTCTATGTTAGTGGACAGGAAAGCAGATCCTCACAGTGGCTGAATTTGAACCTGGAAGCTGTCCCTTGCCGTCAAAAGCAGAAAAGGGAAAGCCTGCATGAAAATCGAGTCCACGCAGAGGAAGAGAGAGGCCGATTAGACCCTCAGTTACATTCCAGAGTCCCTGTACTCACCTGTGCCTAACGCCACATCTGTAATGAGACCGTTCATCAGGTAATGATACCTGAGATGCTTATTGGCCCTTTTCTAATGAAGGAAATGCAAACTTGGCTTTCTGTCGCTTGCAACCAATGGAAATCTTAAATGATTCCAGACCTCACTAACTCTCCAAAAGAATGTATCCCCTAAACCATGAGAGCAGACACTTTCTGTCATCCTAAAGGCAGGTCTCAGCTAGGTGTTTTGAAGCTCTTCTTACATCTCCCAGGTTAGGATTTTAAAATACGCACCATCTAAGTGGGGTGGGGTAGCGGGCTACAGGCCAAAGGGTACCAAATTGCTTAAAGGTTTCCTTTCTGCTTTTAATATATTAGACATGACTCTTGCTTCCCCTTCTTTTCCTAGAGATGAAAGACTCCTTGGAAATGCCATGCACGCAGCTGTCATTTGGAAATGACAGCCAGCCTGGAGAAGGTTAATGCTCTCATCAAAAATGCCCATCCTCTGAATTGGTTAAATGGACCTTTGTGGTTTGCCTGACTGCTTGTCCCTTCTCCAGGTAGACCCCGCATGTCAATGAAGTGTTGTTACAATTTCGCTGTCTTCGCTCAAGTGCAGTGAGCAGCCACATTCTCCTGAGGGTTCCAGGTTAAATAAACCCGACCACAGATCTGCCAAGCACATGCCAACAGAGGAAGATCAGGGCACCTGTCCTGGGTTGTCTTCTACTTCCACAGGAATGGAGAAAAAGGGACATGGGGGTGGCTGTCCTGGAGACTTTGGTCCCAAACATTAAAGGCAAACCGCTTGCTTCCATTCCATTGTGTTCCCCATCTCGCCAACATTTCTCAAAGAGAAGCATACGTTGTGTCTCGGAATTGCCCGGGTATGCATTTCTTTTCTTTCTTTCTTTTTTTTTTTTTAAGATTTTATTTATTTATTTGACTGAGAGATAGAGAACACAAGTAGGCAGAGAGGCAGGCAGAGGGAGAGAGGGAAGCAGGCTCCCTGCTGAGCAGAGAGCCCGATGCAGGGCTCGATCCCAGGACCCTGGGACCATGAACTGAGCCGAAGGCAGAAGCTTAACCCACTGAGCCACCCAGGCGCCCCTCGGATATGCATTTCAACCATGAGTCCTGGGCCCCAGGACTCCTCTTCCAGACTGTCTGAACCCTGGGTTCATTATTTCAATGGTGTTGGAATTAATGGGCTTAATAAAGGTCCCTTCTAACTCTGAGATTCAGTGACTCTGTCAAGTGAGAAGGATCATGGCATCTCTGAGAGGCAGGTGGGAACGGGGCATGGTTCACACCGTAAGGAAGGAGCTTGCCAGGATGGGAAGATGGACAGTAGTTTTGACTCAACGATACAGACTAATGATTCAGGATCTAATCACGCTGGCCTCTCAGTGAATGAAATACTGAGCCGGTGGGCTTTATGGGATGTTGGGGAGTGACTGTGACTGTGGACCCAGGAAAAAAAGGCAAAAGCAACTGTAAAAAGGAAGGAGAGGCACCATGACAGCGCTGTGGTCAGCAACTTTCTTCACCAAAGTACAGACACTCCCAGGGGCGGGGGAGGGGGAGGAATCCAAGATCCTCCTGGACAGTGAGCAGGACCTAGGAGCATCTTCAAACGTCATTGACCCTGAAGCCAGCTGACAGACTGCCCAAAATGTTTTGGGGCACCGCATTTTTGTATTTGGGGAGAATTCCCTGCCATGATGAGTTTCACAATTAGATTTGTTGCTAAGATATGCTGAACGACTTGACCACCTACCTGGGCCGGCGAAAATAGATCGGGGCCCCAAACTGATCTGTTCTGTCCAAGGAGCTGTCCTCCGCTCGTTTCGGCCTCCTCCTCGCAGAGCTCTGCTCGGAGAAATGGCCCGAGTGTGGGATTTCTCGCTCTCAGCAAGTCCCAAGGGAACATCGTCCTGGTATCCTCTTCCTGCTGAACTCAATAAACGCAAACTTTGTCTTGGGAACAGCAGGAAGGTATTCTCGGGTTGCTTGTTCCTATTGTTATCTGTGATTCTCTTGTTTATTACTAATTTGCGGGGCCAGAAGTCTGAAAAGAGTCTCATGGGGCTAACACGCCCACATCAAGGTGTTGTCAGGCTCCATCCATCTGGAGGCTGCAGGGGGCTCCTGCTTCTGGTGGCTTCCAGCATTCCTCGGCTTGTGGTTGCCCACTCCAGTCTCTGCCGTGGTGATCCTACCACCATCCCTCCCGTGGTCAAGTGTCTCTCTCTACGTCCCTCTCCTAGGGACACTTGTGATTATGTTTAGCAGACCACCCCCCCAGAGGATCCAGAATAATCCCCCTGGCCCCCATCTCAAGATTTTTCATGTAATTATCACAGCTCAATAATTCTGCCAGGTAAGATAGCGTTCACAGATCTGTTAGAACAGGCCCGAGATCGTTATCGAGCCTACCCCAGCCAGCTTTGAGATGAGTGCCTCCTGCAGAAGGTGCAGGGTAAGCATCGCGCCGGCCATTCCTGGGAAGCAGCTAGAAACCCAAGAGCTTGCCCCGTTTCCATCTCAAAGAGCACCTTTGAGGGGCTATGCTGCCTCCATCCCAGCTCACAGAGCCGGAGCCTCTAAGACCCTCAGAGTCCCGTCCATAGAAGCGACCGTGGTTGCAGGTTGACACCAAGAATCGGAGATAGGAAGAAGCCCACCTCCTCTGACCTCATCCTTCGCTCACACCGGCCAGGTTACACTTCCTGTCTGTTCTGGACGCACCCGCCACGGGTGACAGACAACAGTCCAGTCTCCCGGTCAGTAGAGGACACTCCCAAAGCCGAGAGAGTTGACTCCAAATTCCTCCCGCCGCTGTTGCACCTCAGAAGACAGCAGTACCAGGAAGGGATAAAGCGGGGAAAATCGACTTTACAAGTTTTCAGTGGCTGCTGAGAGATGTGTCCTTCTGTGTGCATGAAAGAGACGGTTTGAGACAGCCTGACTTTGTGGTCGGAGCAGGCATTTGATTATGGGGCTTTAGGTCTTTTTATGTTTGCCTGGGAGAAGAATTCTTTGTAAATCAATGACATTAGCCATATGAAAAAGTGACTGATGCTTTAAACTGAATTTCCCACAAAGTCTAACAGAGTCTAGTCTAAACACATTTTCTGAAGTTCTGACATCATTCCATGACTCCACGCCACACTGAAAACTTCCGCTGGTGTTCAGACAGACCCTTCCTTGCTGCCTTGCTGTCTCAAAACCACAGGTCAACATGTGGGATGAGACCGTTTACAGAGTCTCCCAGGATGTACTTCCTAAGTCCCCAACATGTCCCAGTTCACACGTCACTGATCCCATGTCCTCTGGCTCTAGAATGCCTTGCTTCCAAATACTTGACTGCAGAAAGCTTCCAACCAAGGATTACAGATTACACTGTGCTCATTATGTGCCCCTCCTTCCCCCTCTGTCTGACTTAGCCTCTCCTGCACATGCTCATCTCCCCTCTCCTTTTTCTCCATCTCTCAGGAAGCTAACCCTTGCTGTAAACTTTCTATCTTCTATTCTAGATCCTTCTCCCCCACAAAAACTTCTGGTCCTGGGATCTTCACTTGCACAATCAAAAAACCTTACTTGGCACCAGAATCCCACTCTACGGAATCCCAGAGTTGAAATCATTTCTATCAGCAGCTTTTGGGCACTCAAATATTTGGGCAGAGTTAGATGAGGAAAGGCCCAGAAGCAACACAATCCTTTTGAGGTGGTGACAATGAGAAAAAAGCAGATCTATTTGGTTGAAGAGGAGCCAAGGATTTCCAGCAAGAGCAGCTTCAGCTAAAGGCACGCAAGCAACCCTATAATTTATACTGCATAGAAGGCCAATACAAGGAGAACGATTTGGAGAAATGAAATCCACCCTTCAAACCTCCTTGACCTTAAGCATGAAATCCCTTCAGAATGGCCCAGAAGTCCAAAAGGTAGACAGTATGTTTTTTTTTTTTTTTTAAGCCCATAAATGTGCTTTACCTGCCAGCAGAGCTGTTAGAATTTAATAGGCTCCCTACCAATGCCCAAGTGTTTCTGAAACACCTATTACGAGGGTTGTTTTCAAAACTGACTTCTCCTCGACCAGAAGCAGCGGTAATCAACCCCTCGGAGAAATGGGAAATTAACTGCACGGATCTGGCTTCAGTGACGTGAACTTGGAGTTTCTGAGCTGTGGTTGTCGTCATCTCATGGAACTTCATCTGCACAGGCCTATTGGTTCTGCACAAAGAGAAACCTTGTTTGGGACTCCACACAGCGCCATTAAATCATGACCTGGGTCATGCAGTGCCCCTGCTGTCCCATGACCCAGCCGTGCCGCCCCCCGATTTATAGTCCAAGCGGTATGTGAAGGCAGCTGGTCCTCACCCACACTCACGTCATGGCCAACATTGAGAGTTCACAGCAACCTTGTGGGTATTTGTTATTGTTGTTATTGTTCCAACTTACAAACAAGGAAGGAGAGGCTCAGAGAACTTCCGTCAGTTGCCTAATCACAGAAAGTGGCCCAGTTGGGGCCAAAGCCCAAGGCCTTCTGCCTTGGGAGACATAACAACCAAGCAACCTTGTAACTGTCTGAGGATGCCTGGGCTGACAGATTGCTGGGTACTGGCCCGAAGCTGGTCCTCTGATTCTTACTGTGATTTAAGAAGTGCTGACTAACTGTGGTTGCTCTGCTGTAATTCCTCTCCCCAGAATTTGTGTTTTCTGTACCATTTTTGCACTGCAAGCTGCTCTCTTGCTTGCTTGCTCTTTCTCTCCTTCCTTCCTTCCTTCTTTCCTCTCTCTCTCTTCTTTCTTCCTTTCTTTTTCTTCCTTCCTTCCTTCCTTCCTTTCTCTCTCTCTCTCTTTCTTTCTTTCTTTCTCTCTCTCCTTCTCTCCTCCCTGCCCCCCCCCCAATATCTCTTGCTCTCACTCTTCTCACTGGAGATGACCCTCAGGACATTTCGGTGAAGCATTTATGCAGAAATAAGTCCAATGTTTAGAGGATGAAACAAAACAAAGACCCCAGTGACTTTTGCTTCTTTTTTGCCTTCTTGTCTGTTTGTGGTTGTTGTTTTGTATCTAGTATCGTTCTTCAGCCTCCCCCAGACCTCATGAGGTGGGTCCATTATTACCTCATTTTACAGATGAGGAAGCAGAAGATCCAAGACCTTAAGTCATCAGTCCAAGTTTACCCGACGCATGAAGCGGCAGAGACAGGATTTGCATCCCGCTCTGCGGGACTTCACCACTCCCTTCCTTCCCCTCCACGGTTCTGCCCTTCTGGTTCCCAGAAGAGGAGAGCTAGGTGAGCCTCCCTCCCTGACCCAGTGGCCCGCACATGACCTTGATGCTGCATGATTGAGCCCCGGCACCCCCCACCTCCCCCCGCCCCCGTCTGCTACTGGGTGTCATGGGGTCTTAGCCCACTTGGCCATCTCTGTGGGAAGGTTCTGGAGCATGGTGGTAGCCCCTGCCCATCGGGCTGAGCAGTTCAGAAATACAGCTCTCGCTGACTGCAGCAAGCTAGTCCCCCAGCTGATCTCCAGCAGACATCGTGAGGCTTGGGGCGCTCCTGCTGGCCAGTGAGTCAGCGTGCGCCGCCGTCACGGGCCTGGCAAACTCGGCCACATCTGCTGTGCTCTGTGGCTCAGCTGCCCCAGGACTGAGGAAGGACCCCCGCCCTAGGGATGGATGAGCTTCCCGAGGCAGGCCAGGCGAATTAAAGGAGCATGGTTACCCCAGACCAGGGGTCATGAGGGCTGCGCGGCCAAACCTCCGGCTTCCAGAGACCTCTGTGACTCGTCGGGGACTCACGTCCAAGTGAACATAATGAGATTAGCTGACATGATTGGAATAAATAGCAGTGGTGTAAATAAAACAACTTAAAATTTACATCTCGTTACAAGGCCACACTACACTTGGTATACAATAAATGCATATTTTTTCACGTACCCTGTGCTTATCTTATTTATAATGCAACGTCACATCATGGTCTTTTTGTGATAAGAGCATTCATTTAGCAGGAGTCAGCAAACTTTTTCTGTAAGGGCTAATTAGCAAACATTTCAGGCTTTGTGGGCACATAGAGTCTCTGTGGCGTATTTTTCTTTGTTTTGGGGGGTTGCCTTTTACGACCCTTTTAAAATGTAAAAACCATTCTTAGCTCACAGGCTGTTCAAAAACAGGCTGCCAGCCAGATTTGGCCAGCAAACCATAGTTTGCCATCCCCTAATTTCAGACATATAAAATATATTACAACCCTTTTATTATCGCTTCGGTTTTTTTGCCTCAAAAAATTGTATAAGGGGCTGGAGTGGAGGCCAAGCAGACCCAGCCAGACTTCATGGAGAAAGGCCTATATTCTATTCTTACTGTCCTGCTCAGTGCTTTCCGCAGACTCTGTGGAGACATGAGGTCCTCAGCAGGAGGAAGATTTGGGAAGGAGCATAGCAAACATGAAACTGTGGTTTGATTGTTGCCTTTGGATGGGTCTTTGGAAAGCATCAGCTCTCCACTTGAAGTGGCCCCATCTGTGCAATGGGTACATTAATAACACTGGCACGGATCCCGGGCAGGATAGCCAATAGGCTACTTGTGTTCCTGTGGTCTGGCACCTTCTGCTCAGAAACAACAAGCTTTTTGGTCAATTTCTCCTCTGTGGCTTTCCAGTGGAGGCCTTCACTATTTGCTCTGGCAGCAGCAGGAACTGTGGATGGGAAGGTGAGCGATCCTGAGTTAGCAAAATACTTCAGAGTCAGCAATGGCCCCTCTGTGACTCCCGTCCAGCTGTGTTCTGCTCCTCGTTCGTGGATCTGAGGTGACCCTTGACCAGCTCCCCTCTGCACTGAACCCCCTCCTTGAAACACACCCAACCCCAACACCTGGTGGACCAGAAATCCTGAGAGACTTGCTCAGTCTGTTACAGCCCCTCTATCCTCAGGGCTGCGGCAAGCATCCCGCAGAGCCCTAGACCCCACCCGGCGGCCAGCAGACCTGGGTTCGAGTCCCCGCCCCCCAACTCATCAACATATAACCTTCGGAAATTTCTCAATCTCTCTGAACCTCATGAGATAATATGACAGCTCTGAACTAAATGATCTCTAAGGAACTTCTGCCTCTAAATTTCTGATTTACGCTGAGCCAACCCATCTCAACCCACCCCCAGGAGATGTCCTCATATTACATCACTCATTTCTCCCTATCTGGGTCTTCAACCTCCCTCTCTATCTGTCCCCTCTCCTTAGTGCGGAATGCATTCCAGTGGCTCCGTTCATAAACCAGCAGCACAAACTCCTGGGTCCTGCCTTCCCCTCTAGGGATCTCAAGGATCATCTCTAGCTGTCCTGGCAAGTAGTACGTTCCTGAACCCCAGGGTAGCCTTCCTGCACTATGGCACAGAGCCCTCCAAGGAGCAGTCCCTGGAAAGTCTGCTTCTCAATCCAGCTCACCCCAGCCCATGCTGAGAAATATAACCGAAGGAGCCCAGGGTTCCTCATTTCTGCATCTCAGAACCTGCCACCGTGCCTGGCACATAGCAGAATCCTTGTCACACGTTCTGAGTTATACAAAAAAGCACCGAGGAAAGAAAAAAGAATAATCACTTCTGGAAAACCACACTCTCCCCCTGCTTGGAAAAACTGGACCTTGCAAAAACGTCGTGCTTGTTTCCCCTCAGTGCACAGGGCTCTGTAGCTTTCATCTTCTGGACTCTTGCTTGCCAGCCTAGAATGCAGGACATGATGGAAAAGAAGGCTGAAATCATTCTTGTGTTTTCTAGCCATGGTTTCCTCTTTCTCTTTCCTCTTAAAAAAAAAAAATAATAATAAGTGGGGGGGCAATTAAGGGGCTGAGGTTTTAAGCCTCCCCAGAGGTCAAACCAATTGCCTTTTTGCTACAAAGAGGGGGAGGAGGAGGGAAGGGGCAGATGGTAAATCGTTGCAAAGACCCTTCCGGTGATGTCTTTCTCGGGGGTTGGGGGGGGTCCCAGCTGGCAAAACTGCTGTCGCACAGGGCCAGCCCCTCCGGTGGGCAGATCCAATCGCAAATAAAGAAACAAGATGTGCCAGCAGGAGCCTCACCAGCTGGGAAATTATTTCCTAATAAAACTACAAAGGGAAGGACGATAACTGGGCACTGCTGACAAGTATTGTTGTCTTGTATCAAAATCTCTTTATAAACCTGTTTGAAGAACAGAGCTGGCTTCTCTTTGAAGTCCCAGTTCAAAGCCGTTGACTTGCAGGGTTCGCTGTGTGGTGGTGGGGGACGGCAAAGGAAAGAGGTCGGGAGGAACAGAGCCAAGCTCGGGGCAAATTCAGAGCTCCGCCCTCTAGGGCAGTTTCAGGGTGAAATGTTCAGCAAAGGTCCTCGTTATTAATGATGACCCCCCCACACACACACATACCCCCTCTGTACCAGGCGTGTTCTGCAGACTATCTCATTCCTAATACGACAGCCCCAGGAGGTCAGTGTTGTCACCCTCATCTCATAGATGAGGGACTAGGGGCTGGATTCTCAGCCTTTAATTGACCCAAAACCCACTCATTCTCTGGTTCCTGAAAGTCTGGCCTTCCATGGCAGGTAGCCATAGAGAGCCCAGTGACCAGTTCTGTGGTCAGCAGCACCAAGCTGCAGGAGCTGGGACTGGGATGGAAAAGAAAATATAAGATCATGGGTTCTGCCTCCCTCCAACGTCTCCATTCAGCCTACACCAGATTTCAACAGGGGCCCTGTGGTTACAGAAGGGGGGCTCCTACTCTCACGGGAGGGACTGTTCCACCTCTATTTCCCCACACCTGGGTGAAAACCAAGCCCGCAAGGGCAGAAACCCAGAGCCATCCCAGAGGAGAAGAAAATCTACTATGAATAGGTTAAATTGTTTAACCCAGCACCCCTCCCCAAGAAAGAGGGTGAAGTCCTAATCCCTAGAACCTCTGATTACTGCCTTATTTGGAAATGGGGTCTTTGCAGAGGATCAAGGTAAGATGAGATCCATAGGGGTGGGCCCCAACCCAACGACTGGTGTTCTTATAAATGTGAGAAATGTGGACGCAGAGACAGACACACACACAGAGGGAAGACGAAGTGAAGACGCAGGGAGAAGCCCATTAGGAGGCCAGGAAGGTCCAGGGCCACCGGAAGCAGGAGAGAGACCTGGAACAGACTCTCCCTCCCAGCCTCGGAAGGAACCAGTCCTGCCGACACCTTGAATTTGGACTTCTAGCCTCCAGAACCATGACACGATACATTGCTTTTAAGCCACTCCAATAGAGTACAGTTGACCGTCGAACAACTCTGGGGGATAAGGACACCCACCACCCAAGCAGGCAAAAATCTGAATGTGACTCTTGACTGCCCCCAAATGGAACTACTCATAGGGAACTGTTGACCTTCCCGATAACAGAAACAGTCGAGTAACCTGTATTTTGTACGTTTGATGTATCACACACTTCCTTCTCACAATCAGGTAAGCTAGAGGGGCAGGAATGTTATTAAGGGAATCATAAGGAAGAGAAAATACATTTACAGCATTGTACTGCATTTATGGAAGAAAGTCCGCCTAGAAGTGGATCCCCGCTGTTCAACCCCATGTTGTTCAAGGGTCAAGTGTACATTGTTACAGCAGCTTCCGGGGAAATGAGCCCATCTACAACCTTAAAGACACAGGCAAGGTGCAGGACAAGGACAAAGTTCTGACCTTTCTTGAGGCTGCAGAGCAGAGAGGGTTTCCCCGCAGGTGCTGCGGCTCAGGGGTAGGATGGTGGAAGGTGGAGGAGCTGGCTCATACCCAGAATGGGGACGAGAGTTATGTCTCCACCACCGGTCACCCCCATTTACCAGCTCACAGTCATGTCTGCGCCCAATCGTGCCCTGAGGTCTCTTTACTCGGATGTCCTTCCCTTCCCCCACTGCCTGCTCTCCCTCTCCGGCTACCTCCTTCCAAAGGCAGGCTCCTTGGTTCTCAAATCAGTGACTCTTGCTTTCTTTCTTTCTTTAAAAGATTTATTTATTTATTTATTTATTTGACCAAGAGAGAGAGCACAAGGAGAGGGAGCAACAGCAGAGGGAGACAGAGAAGCAGGCTCCCTGCTGATCAGGGAGCCAGATGCGGGGCTCGATCCCAGGACCCTGGGATCACGAACTGAGCCAAAGACAGAGGCTTAACCGACTGAGCCACCCAGGCTCCCCTCAAATCAGTGACTTTCAAAGGGGGAGCTCTGGATCAACAGCAGCAGAACCACCTGGGAAGCGGTTAGAAATGCAGATTCCTGGGCCGTACCTGAGACCTTCTCCATCTGCAGCTCGGCAGAGGGACCCAGCAGGCTACGGTTTAAGGAGACCACAGCATTCTGATGTTGGAGGATCACAGCTGAGCCGAAGGTGTCCTGAGCTGTTGTCTTCCCAAAGATCACACTGACAGTACAGCAGGGCCAGAAACCAGCTGTCTGCCCAGACATGCCTGTCTCATCTAACTCCTTGTTCCAACGGTTCAGGAGCTTAATAAATCGCAATGGAGGTATAAGGAAACGACTTGAGGAGCTCTTTAGGGTGTCTCCTCGAGAACATGCTAGGCCCCATAAAAAGCCCAAAACACAAAAGTTTTCGATTTGACGCAAGGTTGTGGGTCTTAGGACTCTCGGACTGTCGATATCCCCAGAATGAGTTCGGGGACCTCTCAGAAGGTACACACAAGACCAATCAAGTGAGTCCTCTTGTCTCAAGGAGATAAAAGAAGTGTCCATACTTTGTTCTTCTATCGTTCTGCTATAAATCAGTGTGAAACTCCCCAGACTTGATAGTGTCTTTCGTGCACCCCCCCGCCCCGATGTTCATGTAGCTCGGGTAAGGCTCGCCCCTGTGGTGCAATTCTGTTCCTTCCTTCCACTTGTAGGAAGGGGAATTCGTTGGCAGGATTGTTATGTCTCCCTAACACACGGCCAATGGTGGGTAAACACTCTCCAGTTCTTCTGCCTCGTCATCCAAGCCTGCGGGTGGGGTCGGGGGAGGGAACAGGTGAAAGGGACCGTCCTCAGACATCTTTCCTCCAGAACTAATCCTTCTAAGAACTCTCATCAGCCATGCCTCCTTTCCCAGATTTCGTCTCCAATGGGCCCCCTTTGTGCAGCTCTTCCTTCTACTGCTGCCTCATGCTATCATGATCGTCTTCTCTGTCTTGATGGCCCCCAACATGTTCCATCTAGAAATGGGGGGGGTCATCTGGTTTTATCGTGCCCGCCCCCACTTAGAATGGTGGCTCCATGAGCCAGCGATGTGGTGTGTGCCATTTTCCCCAAACCTGGACAAGCGTGTTGGAGGCACGCCACCATCCCCAGCAGTCCCTCCTCGCCCTCCCCAAACCGTCCATGTCTGTCCCCCTCCAGAAGAGCAGCCCCAAGAGGTCATGGTTCTAACCACCTCCCCTGCAACACGGCAGCCTGCGAAATGGAAGCCATTCGCTGTAAAGAACATTAGAATGCTGCTCGCCTCGAAGACATCCCGTCGTCGGCTTCCTCCTTCGGCAGCTTTCCGACTCATAAAAATATCACCTCACACAGTTTCTCATGAACCTGCTGCCAAGGGAGCAGAGGCCACGGCGTTGGGGCTGACAGAACGACGCGGCGAGAAGGCAGGGCGTTGAGACAGGCATCTGTCGTCCCCAGCAGGTCTCCCCCCTTGGCAGAGAATCCTTGAATCTGCTCTACTTCGTACCATGCAAATGAGGTGCTGATGAGGTCACCACATTCTGCCGCGTTATTATCTCTGACATTTTATTCATAATAATTATAGAGCCTTTCCACCTTCAAAGTGCTTTGCAAACAATAATTAATTAATTAACACTCGTAACACCCTGGCGAGGTAGCTTAGTATTATTAATTTATCTCTACAGTATATTATTAGCTACCGTTTCCTCCCTCCCCACAAAAAAAAAAAAAAAAAAAAATGACCGTTGAGCTCCTGTGCTGTGTTTCTCGTCCTTTCTGGGCCAATCCTCCCTGTTTCCCTACTCAGTCTTCCGCTCAGCTCAGCAATGAGATGCGTATGCCTCTTTTGATCTCACACCAAGTTTGCCACAAGCAGTCACTCCGCCGGTCCTGGCGTTGAGTTGAGGTCATGGATTCTGTTTCTCTCCCATCCCAGCATCTTCTGTTAAGAAGATGTCCCTGCCCCTGGCCCCCACTGCCTTTCCTTCGGTTCTACCCTATTCCCACCTTCTCCCCCTTCAACTTCATGTTTGTATGATCCTAGTACAAACATATCTCTAACCCCCATGCCCGATCTTGTCTTGGGCTTTGTGCTTCCCGGGTCTACATTCTACCTACCAGTTGGCTCCCCATCCATCCATCCTCCTAGTTATTTGGATTTTAATTACGGCAATTAGACTTCTCCGAGGGCTGCTTCCAGGAAGGCTATCATTTCCCTCTCTCTCCTTGCTCCAGCCCCTCGTTTTTTATCTCATTTTTCTTCTCGGGGCATAGCGTCATCTCCCCGTCTAATCCTGCCGTCCTCAGCCCATCCTTTCATCCATTCACTTGTTCCTGCTGCAGGCGGGGCTCTGTGCTCCCTCGGGGGTGGGGAGAGGACAACCCGGACAAATGAGGACCCAGGCTCCATCTCCCAAAGAAGGTGAGATAAGCACAATGACAGGAGGCTATCTGAGAGGTTCTGTGGGAATTCAAGGTGGTGATTAATTGCAATTCTGCCTGGGAGTCAGAAGAGGGGAGGTGGCACAGAAATTGCCACCGAAGTGAGGACACTTGAAAGATGAGTGGGTTGGGTTTTGCCTGATGGAGGAAGAGGGAAAGGTGGTCCCAGGCATCCGGGGCTGCATGAACAAGGGGCTGTGGCATGGGCTGGGATGACTCAGACTCTCATTTCACCTTGAACCCTCTGCAGGCAGGTCTTCCACTGCCACCAGGGACAGGAGAAGAGGAGAGGGGTGGAGGAGGGAGTGGGGGGGGGGGCATGAGCACCACAAGCGTCGAAGGGGGCAATGATCTAACCCGAGATTTTCTAGGGAGAATGAGCAGGGACGATTCACCTCACACAGCAGACAGCGTTTCTCTCTGAAAATCTCCCTCCGCATTTTGGCCCTCCCCTGTCCGAAGTCCCTTGAAAACCAACCTAGATTGTTCTTTCCCTGGACTGCACAGCCTCCGGGGTCCAATCCCTAGCCCTGCACACTTTCCCAGACCTATTACACACCCCCTTTCACAACCCAGAGCTATTTCATCTACTGCTCTTCCTCTGCTCTCCATCCTCTCCCTCCATCACCTCAACCATCTCTGGGGGATACAAATGCCCCACAAACAAAACAGGCTCCAAGTACTAGGACCGCCACAGATTGGGAGGAATCATTACAAATATCAAATAATTTTTGCCTACGACAAATAATTTTTTTGGTCATGTCTGTGGAATTACAAATGGTCGTGTCTGGCTAAAGCAGTGTGTGTGTGTGTGTGTGTGTGTGTGTGTGTGTGCGTGCGCGCACACGCGTATGCATACACACGTGTGTGTATAAAGGATAGTGAATTCCAATACCAGGCTAACAAGTTTGGCTGTTTCTCCGGGTGGTGAGGATTGTATCTGTTTCCAGAGGCTGCCAATACAAAGTATCACAACCTTGCCATGGCGGTGGGGCTTAAAATAACAGGAATGTATCATGTCATTGCTCTGGAAGCTGGAAGACCAGCATGAAGGTGTCGGCAGGATTGGTTCCTGTGGGGAGCCCTCTCTCCTAGCTTCTGGTGATTACGGGCCATTCTTGATGTTTCTTGGCTAGTCAACACCTCACTGCTGTCTCTGCCTTTACCTTTACCTGGTGTTCACCCTGCGTCCCTGGGTCTCCATATGCCTGGCTTTTTCTCACGACACCAGCCATATTGCCTACTCCAATATGACCTCGTCTGAACTCACTACATCTGCAAGGAAGGGCCCACTCTGAGGGAAGAGGAGAGACAACTGAGGGAGCGGCGTGGGGGGTGGGGGGACAGTCAGGCTCCCTGCTTGGGTTGACCCCCAAGGCAGACCCCAGCCTCATCGCCTCCACCCCACCCCACAGAGGTCAAGCCCCAAACATCGTAACAGTAAGAGCGACCATTAGCATCTATGGGGCATTAACTATTTACCAGGTACTGCGTTAAGCACCTAGGAGCAGCACCCCATTGAATCCCCACAATTCCGTTTTGAAGTAGGTGCTTACTTAAACAATCATTGGGCACTAACAGTGCCAGGCACTGTTGCAATATTTTCAAATATTAACTCATTCCATCCTCCATTGAAAAAGATTTCTAGGCCCAAGATGGAGGCCCTCCTGTCCAGGGTGCCATGTTAGCAAACTGAAACTTGGCTTAGAGAACGCCATGTCCCCATGCTTGGCCAGAAAGGCAGTCTCCCCACCCAGCCTACTCATCTCCAAATGCCAAAATTTCCCATCCTGAGCAAGGTTGCCCAGTGGCCTCAGCCAATCAGATATTTTCCATTATTCCCTTCCTCCTTCCTTATTGTTCATCTTCTAAAAGTGCCTTGCCTTCCACCCCATTTGGCAATACTCCGAAAGGACATCATCCAATTCATGAAGTGTTTGAGAAAGTTTGTTTGTAGCACCTAAATCATCTTCTTTCCTCATTTTGTACTACTTCCTCGCAGCTCCACTGAAGTAAGACTATGCATCTGTTACAGATGGGGCAACAAGACAGCAAAACTCACCCACGTCTTCAGCCCAGCCAGTGACACTGTCGGGTCTGCCCCCACCCCCGCCAGCAACCCCGGGAAGTGCTCTTCTGCTTCCATAAGCAGGCAAAGACAGCCCCAGCAACCCCAGATTGTTGACTGCAGGAAACATGGGCCGATGTGTAAGTATAATAGAGAGAACATTGTGTGGGCTTGGGGCACAAGAATGAGTCTGTCCATGGAAGAAGTGGAGAAAGTGGGGCAAGGAGGCATGTAAAGCTTGGGAAAAGGTCTGTCCGTGATGCTAGCCTTTCCATTCGCGGAGGCCATGAGAAGAGCAGAGACTCCCAAAACCACAAACATGGCCAAGCACATAGGGGATGATACGCACAGAGGGCTAAGTTTCCAGGAAGGTTGGGGAGAAGGAAAGGGGTGCTCACCGTTGCCCTCCCAGGTCGCTGGGAGAGTCGGGGCTCCTGAGATAGGCAGGAGCTGCCCCTGGGAAAAGGGTGAAGCAGGGATGCAAGTGGAGTCTTGCCTCTGTGCTCAGAACCATCCTCCACACAGTATCCTGGGTCGTTTTTCTAGAACACCAATCTGATGACATCATCCCCACCTCTCCCATGAAGAATTCTCAATGGCTCCCATCACCTACCAGAAAAACTCTGAACTGGACCAATTTCTCCCTGCTGCCCCCCATGATGCCATACGTTCTAACCTCCAGCAGCTCTGTCCTACTATCCCAGACTGTTCCACTCTCCCCTCCAGGGCTCTGTGTGTGTGTTTGTGTGTGGGGGTGGGGTGGGGGTGTGTCTGTCTGTCTGTGTCTGTCTGTCTATATGTATGTGACTTTTTCCCCTGTCCCTCTCCATGCTCCCGTTCCCACCCTCTGCATTTCCCTCATCCCCTCACCTCTTCTCTGCGCACGTGTGCTTCAAGTCTCAGACACTTGACACCTGTCTTTGAAGAGCTTCCCTGACTCTCCGAAAACAGACTTAGATCTACCCCCATCTTTCCTCCTGGCAGTCTTGGTGCCAAGCCCCATATTTCTTAAATTGTAGTAAAAAATACATATAACATAAAATTAATCATCTCAACCATTTTTATTTCATTTTTTTTCCCAAGATTTTATTTATTTATTTAAGAGAGAGATCACAAGCAGGCAGAGAGGCAGGCAGAAAGAGATGGAGAAGCACTCTCCGCTGAGCAGAGAGCCTGATGCGGGGCTCGATCCCAGGACCTTGAGACCATGACCCAAGCTGAAGGCAGAGGCTTAACCCACTGAGCCACCCAGGTGCCCCTATTTCATTTTTAATAAGATTTGTTTATATTTGAGGCATACAATGTGGTGATTAGATATACAGAGTGAAATGATGACTACGGTCAAGCTAATTGACATAACCAGTCCCTCACTTCGTTACCTTTTCTGTGCCTGTGTGATAAAAGCACCCGAAATCTTCTCTCTTAGCAAATATTCAGTATTCAAAGCAGTATGATTAAGTATAATCATCACTCTCTACATTAGATTTCTAGACTTATTCATCCTGCAACCCAAATTTGTACGTTTTGGTTACATCTCCCCATTTCCCACCCTCCCCCATTCCTAGTAACTGCCATTCTTTTTTTTTTTTTCAAAGATTTCATTTATTTATTTATTTGACAGACAGAGATCACAAGTAGGCAGAGGTAGGCAGAGAGAGAGGAGGAAGCAGGCTCCCCGCTGAGCAGAGAGCCCGATGTGGGGCTCGATCCAGCCTCCCAGGACCCTGGGATCATGACCTGAGCTGAAGGCAAAGGCTTCAACCCACTGAGCCACCCAGGCGCCCCAGTAACTGCCATTCTATTCCCTGCTTCCATGAGTCTGACATTTCTAGATGCCACGTGTAAGTGAGATCATGTAGCTTTTTTCTTTATGTGTCTGGCTTGTTTCACGGAGCATAATGTTCTCCAAGTTCACCCATGTTGTTGCAATTTCCTTTTTTAAGGCTGAAAAATATTCTACTATATATATGCCTACACACATACCATGTCTAAGTCATCCATTCATCCATCAATGGACACTTGGGTTGCTTCCGTGTCTTGGCTACTGTGAACAATGTTGCAGTGAACATGGGGTCAAGGTACTGGTTCCCTATCTTTTGGGTATAGACGCAGAAGAGACACTGCTTGGTCATAGGGTAGTCCTATTTTTAGTTTTTTTGAGGAACTTCCATACTGTTTTCCTTAATGGTTCCATCAACAGCGTGTAAGGGTTCCTTTTTCCCCTGTGCCCTTGCCAACACCTGTTGCCTCTTATCTTTTTGATAATAGCCCTCCTAACAGGTGTGAGATGATAACCTCCATCTTAATTATTTTTAGTATACAGTCTAATAGTGTTAAACACATTCACATTGTTGTGCAAGCCATCTCCAGAACTTTTCACCTTACAAAATAGAAAGTCTGTATCCATTAAACAGCAATGCCCCAGAGCCTGGCAACCACCATTCTACCTTCTGTCTCTACACATTTCTCTAGGTTATCCCCAACCTTCACTTTTTATTGTGTCTTGAGTATAGTATCAGAGTCTATGACTCCAGTGAGTGCAGAATATTTTTATTTTAAGCCATCTCCGTCCCACCGTGAGCCCCCGTCCTGCTGGGGTGCAGAAATTCCAGCACGGTTCTTACCAGGCCCACCTGCTCCAGGGGGTTGGGCAGTGATCAGGCCTCCTCCATCACCGGAGCACTGGGGACTCACTGCTCATCTTTGCCTGGTGCCCAGAGTCCTCCATTGCCCCAATCCATATGGACCTCCATGGCCAGTGGCTCCTCTGCCTCGGGGTCTTATTTGGGGAGTTCGGGGTGAGCTGGGACCCCCCCCAGGCCTCACCTCCCTCTAGGTCTGCAATGCCCACATCTTTGTGATCTTTCCACATTTTCTGGCCTTTCTGTCTCCTGCCCTTTCATCATGCTCAAAACCCTCTCTCACCCAGCCTCTGGCCCTTATAGTCATCTCTCTCCCTCCCCGTGAGGCCCTCAAAGACCTCCTCTCTCCCCTCCACCCCTGGGACCCAGGCATCCTTTCTTCAAAGAGCCTGGGAGTTTTACAAAAGCCTTTGACTTCAAGCAGCTTCTGTTTTCTGCCCTGGAAATATCCTGAGGCAAGGACAGGCAAGAGCCAATCTACCTGTTGACCTGAGGGAACATGAAAATAGAGCAAAATACAAAACAATCTCTCAAAGTATCATTTGCCATATTTATATATTTTCATACTTTTGTCCCTCCTAGACTCAACCTGCCTTCAGAACTAAGTATTATCTTCTCTTTGTATCTCTACCATGTCTACAACCACAGTAGCCTCGCAGTACACGTGAATGTAGATGAAAGGATGCATGACTTACATAAACTCAGGATTTTTCAGCCCGAAACTTCTCTGTCCGTAGTAGGCACACAGGTGCACCAAATACCTAATTCTGGGCTCGGCAGGGGGTATATAAGGGTAATCCACTACCTACAATACTTATTTCATCCTTAGGTTTCCCCCACCTAAAAATGGACATGCAATTCGAGGTTTTAAAATAAAAGAAAAATATACCTTATTTCAAAACCATGATGTGTTGGGGAGAGGGGGAAGGCAGAGAACCAATAGGATGTCTCCCTCTGTGAGGCAGCCTGAACTCAACACTCCCACAGGACAGCTCAGAACTAGTTCTCTCCCACCTGGTACTAACCCCTTCTGGGAACCTACCAGGTTCTTCCTAGGGTGCCATGCTCAGGGAAGAGAATATCAAAAGGGAGAGGGAGAATGAATGAATAGGTAAGGGATTTCTCGTTGAAATTGGACCAAACCTGGACACACAGGACACCAGGCTCCTCTTCAGCAGATGAAGCCCTGTTGTTGGCCATGCCCACCAATAGTTGGGAGCCTGGGAACTCGCGGTCTTCTGGAAACTTGACCGGTTCTGACATAAAGAAAGCTACACGGTGCTGCCAGTCTCAAGAAAAAATCTCAGCTCCGGCAGGGATGCAGCGTCCAGACGGGCTCTCTGGTCCGGCCATCTGGAATGGCCAGCTCTATTAACTGACCCCCTGATCATCCTCTCTTATTCACTTCAAAGGATGCCCCACGAGGGAAAGAGACAAAAGGCCGTCAAGGGGACTTGGGGGAAGGGAGGAAACTGGCTAAATAATTAGCCCTCCAACCTTCAAAGGACTCTATAATCATTAATTAATCCACCCAACTGGGATCTGTGGGCAGATGGACCCTCCCACCCACCTTGACACACCCATATCTAAACGGGGCCTGGGGGCTGAGCCAGCGCGGGCAGGAGCGGTTGGTGCACCAGATCTAGGAGAGATGGAGACCACGGCACTTTGGGTTTGAGATCTGCTACTGCGAAAAATCTTTGGGTAACCTGAGACAAGGTGACAAAAATAGACCAGGAGGCTTTTGAGGAAGAATTCGCCCCAAGGCCTGGGCAAATAGGACCTGAGGGCCAGAGGCCAAGAGTCAGGAAGATAATGGCCCTGATTCTGCAAGGAGGCTGCCCCCTGAGGATTGCATCTGAGTCCTTGCCCCACATATCCCCCAGGAAGTAGACTCCTCAAACCATAAGAACCCCTGCCAGGACCCCCCCGAGCAGCCTTAACAGCCATTGGCACCAGCTTCAGCAGAGCCCCTGAAGACAGCCAGGAAATACGTCCTGGACAGACCTGTGCCCTCCAACAGCAGGGCTCCACCAGAAGGGCCCCACACCTCCGCTCCGGAGCCCACCGCAGGTGAACTTGGCTGTCTGGGGGCAACGTTCATCGTTCTGTCCACCTTTTCACCAGGTCGCCCATCTGTCCCTGGGCAGTCCTTGCAGTATGACCAACTAAAATGAGGTTGTGGGCTCATACTTCTCCCACACAGATGAGCTCCCACCCTCCAAATCTTTATTTCCTACTGATGCTTACAAGGGAAATGAATGGTGTGGTCGAGATGTCATGAGGGAGAGAAACTGCTGATTTCCCAAGATTCACAAGATGTTGTTCACCCCAGCAAATTCTCAGGAATGCCTGGGCCGGGGCTTGCATTCCCCAAACTCATTTTAAAGTCGTTCGGGTTCCGGGATAGCGAGTCATGCTAACGAAACTTACAAGAGACTGATATGCAACATCAGAATGAATTATTCTTACAATCACTGTTCCTGCGGGTCAGGCATTGGGCAGAGCACTTTTCTGTGTGGCGTAGTATTTTCCTCATCCCTCACACTAACCCTAAGAGATAGAGGTCCTTCTCATCTCCGGTTTTCACAAGCAGTTACGGAATCATCTGAGTACATGAACTTGTTCCCGGTCTTTACATCTTGTCAGTGGAAGAGCTGATTTTCCAATTCACAAAGGACTCCTGTGTTCCTGTTTTGACCACTCCTCTCTGTTGCCAAGGCAAGCATTAAGTACCAAGCAAAGAGAAATCAGTGCCATCTTGTTTGCCCTCCTGCAGGCAGGCTTTGGTGGAGAGTCTGATTTCGAGAAAGTTCCCCCTGGTCGGCAAAATCAGAACAGGGGAAGCACTGTGACTTAAGAAGGTCAAGGCCTCCTTCTGTTGCTATGGTCTTCTCTGCAGATGGGCACACCCTCCAGGCCACCCCAACAGAGCACCACCTACTCCGGGCTCAGGGGGTCCTATCCAGGCTCCCTTTTCTGTCTGTCCTCTGCAGGTTGCCACCTGCTTCTGCTTCTGAGGAACCCATCGCCAACATGGCCATGTGCAGGCTTTCATCCTGTGATTTGCAGAGGAGTCCTCACACTGTGGTTTCCAAAATAATCTGTGCCAAAAATGAGGGAGATACTGTACAATTCTATTACAATTCCATTGCACAGGGGTACCTAGAACAGGCAAATTCATAGAGACGGGAAATAGAATAGTGGTCGCTAGGGGCTGGGAGTGGGGGGAAGAGGAGTCATTGTTTAATGAGCACGGGGTTTCAGCTTTGCCAGATAAAAAAGTTCTGGAAATAGGTAGCGCTTGTGGTTGTACAACATTGTGAGTGTACTTAATGCCACTGAACTATATACTTTAAAAAATGGCTAGGATGGTAAATTTTACCTTACGGATCTTTTATCTCAATGAAAACATCTTTTTCTTAAATGAGAAGGAGGCTGCTTTGTCCAGCACACCCTCTGAAAAGAGTCTCCCCCAAACTGAGTGATTGGTTCCCCTCCAACCCCCAGGAGGAGCTTCCTGATTTCCAAGGGGTAGAAAGATGGGACCAGGCAGGACAAGGAACAGAGAGAAGCGGGGGCTCTCATGGGGCTCCCAGAGCTCCACCCCCACCCCCAACTCTACAGGACTGTCTTGTACCTCGTCCCTGTTCCCAGGGCCACATGCCTCCATTCCAGGGCTCAGCCATCTAGCTGAGGAGCCACTTTCTTGGAAGCTGTCAGGGTACGGCTCTTGGCCACTTTATGGTTCCAGAAATATCTGCAATCTTGTTTCGGGTACCGGAAAACTCAATGTTCCTGACCCAAAATCTGCAAAGAGGTAAGTCATAGCTGCTTCTTCCGGGTTCTTTGGTGGGGTGGGGGGGGCGTGGAATAAGCCTTGCTTCTATTTAAGAAGGACCAACCCTCCATTTTTCAAGAGCCTGTGCCTTTCCTCAAGTCACATACACTGACCATGGGCCAGGGCGTCAGGACAAAGGTCACACCACCTATTTGGGCCCAGAGAAGACAGCGGCCACCTTCCCAATCCCTCCCACAGCCCGGTAGCTGCGTGCAAGGACCCAACTTGCAACCTGCAGACTCTCACCCTCCTCTGAGACTTGGAGGACCTCAGCTTCCCCTCCTGCAGCAGCTCTCACACACCCCCTTCCCCCTCCCCGCACCGGCACCCCCTCCCATGCACCTCCCACCCCGGTGGGCTCGAAGGTGCACAAGGACTACGGCAGGTGGCCCTGTGACTCAGGGACACAAGCAACCTGCAGGGCCACATGAGGCCCGCTTGGAAAGTTCTGTGTTGGTGCCAGGCGTGCTGGAGACGTCCCCACACTGGCAGGAAGGAGGCCTTGACCTCAGAAGCCTGCCCAGGACAGCATGTTCAAAGCCCGCCTAATCGCTGCCTCTCACAGGCGCCCCCATGCCCAGCAGCGGCGGCGGGCCCCTCCGTCTCAGGTCTCCCGCCGCCCGCCGTCTAGAGCTTCAGAGAGTGCTGGTTTTATGACTGGAGCTGTCGGCTGGAGAGACACATTTTAAAATTCATGACCTTTCCCATCAGGGTTCAGAAACGGATCAGACTCCAAGATGAAAGCTCAGTTGATTCTTTCACCAGTCCTGCCCCCCCTCCACACCCTCTTTCTGCCACTTCCTCCCCGAGCTTTCCTTCCCCCGTCCTCTAGGATCTTTCGCCTCTGTCCCAGTTTTAATCCCCCCACCTCATAAACCAAAGCAAAATGAAAATTCTCCTGTTTCCAAACGGAGCGTGCATTCCCCGCCTGACTATCAAAGGTATCTCCCTTTGTCAGGTAGGGAAGGGCCACCGAAGGGGCTGCTGCGCAGCAGAGATAGAGCCCAGGCTGGAACGGAGAGGGGGTCAGGAGGCAGGCGCTGCGGCCAGCGCTTGTTTCCAGGCAAGGCCCTTGGGGGAGAGGGGCATCCACCTGAGGCTAGGGGAGGTGGAAACGCCACTGGGGCCCAGCAGACAGGCTGGCAGCCACCCTTCGCCACAGACCGTGCCAAGGAAAATTAAAGAGCAATGTGTTTGCTTCCTGCCACGAGAATAAACAACAACAGAGATCCTCTGGGCGGAATTCTTGCCATGTGATTTCAGGCGGCTGGCCGTCCTCAGCTGCCCCTTCCCCGCCGTGTCTCCCTTCTCCGTCCTTTCCCTGAGGCTGTCTGGGGGAGGCATTGCCCAGTATCCTAATTTATCCTGGGAAACAGGAAACATAAATCTCCTCCCAGACGCGGTGGCCGCACAGGAGGCGCGCGGACTTTACTGCGGCCGCAAGAGGCGAATGGGAGAAAAGCAGAACCCGCCGGCGGCAGGAGGGTCGGCCCCGTGACAGACGGACATGTCTGAGCCAAAGCGAGCGACAGCGTGTCCGCAGCTGGGGAGGAACAATAGGGAACACGTAGCCGGAACTTAGCTGTGCCAGGCACGTTCTAAGCTCTTAACATCAAGTAGCTCATTTATGCCTCATATCAACCTCAGGAGGCAGACCTTATCAGCCCCATGTGATGACTAATGCCATATACCAACTCAGCTAGGTCACAGTACCCTTGGTCAAACACCACTCTAGCTGGTGTCGTGGTCAAACAACACTCTATGAAGGTATGTTTTAGATGAGATTAGCATTTAAATCAGTAGATGACAGGTAGAGCAGATGACCCTTTAAATGTGGGTGGGCCTCATCTAATCAGTTGAAGGTCTGAAGAGAAAGAAGACTGAAATCCCCCAAGGTAAAGGGCTTTCTGCCTCCAGACTGCCTTCAAATTCCAGCTGCAACATTAGCTTTCCCCTGCATCTCCAGCTTGTTGGCCAGCCCTGTCGACTTCAGAGTTGTCAGCCTCTACAATCACTTGAGCCAATTCCTTAAAATAAATCTCTCTATTCACATACATACAGATAGGATTCTGTGTTTGTATATGCTATGGATTATGTGTGTTTGTGTGTGTATGCATGTACACACACATGCACATCTTATCTGTTCTGCTTCTCTGAAGAACCCTAATACACTCTACAGACAAGGAAACTGAGGCACAGAGAATTTTGTTCCCTTGCCCAAGGCCTCAAAGCCAGTAAGTGGAGCAGGCAGGATAGGAATGCATGCAGCCTGAATTCAGAATCTGATTACTTCCCCAGACACTCACTCCCAGGAAGTCATAGCCCATCATCAGTGGGCTAATGTGGGGAGGGAAGTGTCATGGAAAATGTATTCAAGTAAACTTTAGCTGGGTCAGCAGACATGGACAGGACAGACTTTGAAATCAATGAGATTTGTTTTCAACCTCGGCTTCAATCTGATGCCCGTGACTTTGAGTGTGTGATTTACATCTCTCCAGGCCTCCCTTCTCCTAATCTGTAAAGTACCATAAAAATTTCACAAGGTTATTGAGGGATTACGTGGGATAATTTTATGTGCAAATAGTCATTTCCCAGTATGCGAGTGAAATCGTGTTCTAAGCCCTCATCAACTTGACTTACCAGAGTCTTCTGCAATTTCCTCCCAAAGTTTTTTCAGTTTGTCAAAGCCACTGACCTGTGTCAAGGGCAGGGTTCCCACGGGTGGAGATCACTCCCACCTTGAGTTACTACCTCCTGCAGGGACAGGCTGGGTTTCAAAGCAGGGCCCGCTGTCCCGGACCCTCATCGGCATTCCTCCTTTGGGCTCCCCCTGGGCCAGCTAAACCTGCCAGGCTTCTCTTGTTCATGCGGATGGGACTGCTCACCTGGGGTCCTCCCCTCACCGTCCCCATCCCTAGCCACCCATCTACTAGCTCTGTCTCCAGAGGCTCAAAGCCAGATAGGGGGTGAACAGGGCTCCTGGGTTTCTATCTCCAAGAAAATTAACAGGTACCTTTTCCCCCAGGAAGAGGAGCACAAGCAAAAGGACATTTGGGAACAAGATCCTTCACCAGTAACAACTCTGTGGGGGCCCAAAGAACAGGTAACCCAGTTTGGGGGGAGAGGGGGTTGTTTGCATCTTGGGTTTGTTTTCTTTGTTACTTCTGTTCCAGGCTGGAGATGCTCCATGTTCTAGGAACCCCAGCAAAGTGTCTGACCTGCATCTTCTCATGTGAATCTCCCACCTCCTCTCTTGTGCTGTCATCGTCTCCACAATATGAAGGAAAAAGTTGGGATCCAAAGAAGCCAAGCTGCACACCACTGACTGACGAAGAGTGAAGAGCCAGGATTCACCCCTACACCTGTCTGACTCCAGAATCCTCACCGTTAATCGCCTTTATCATGGGAGTATTTACCTATTTCCAACAAACTTTAGTTTTCATTTCTGGAAGGTGAGAGACATTCTATCCCAGCTCTGTCTCTTAGAAGGCAAATGGCTTTGAACCAGTCACTGAATCAAAGGAGAGAAATGGAGCAGAGTAATGGTGTCCTGACTCTCCAAACACTCACAGCTCTTAGAACGAGTAGCCAAAGAGCCTGAACTAATATGTTTATACCACATCCTTCTCAAATAGTACTTGGCATTAGAGAAAATTCTTAGAAATCGAAATAAACAAGAATATTAGGGATAAACTCTCTATCAGATTCACAAATTGTGTTGCAAAATTTACTGTGCTCGTCTTTCTCCTTTGAATGGGAACATCTAGATCTAGGATATATGATCATAATATTGCTGGGAGGGGAGCTAATACGGACAGGCCAAACACATTTCCAGTTCCAAGACTTTTCTCTGAAATCACAGGCTTGATAATGATCATATTAAGTCTGCCCATCCGTGCCCCCGCACCTTCACCCAATGAGCAACACAGAAAAACATTTGTCTTTTCTATTCCAAAATAAACACTGGGAGTCTCTCTTTTTAAAATGCTGAAAACAAAAATAAAATGAAATAAAATAAAATGCTGAAAATAATCATAGAGATAAACATAACCAAAAGGGGGGAAAAAAGGGAATGAGGGAGAAATTTGATAGATCATCTATCTCTTTGTACCAGTCCTCTCTCCTTTGGCTTAATCCACCTCTTTTGTGACTATAGAACCAGAGCCCATGGCAGATAAGGTCTTAGCCCCATACATGGTGAAGTCACTTCCCAAAATAAACAGGAAATTCAGGACACGCTGGTCCATTGAAATCAATTCAGCTCAACATGTGCACTGCTCCATCTTATTCCCTACACCTTGGCCTTGGACACCCTTACCATAAGAAGTCTATCATTTTGATGAGGCATGCCAGGCCATCAATCAGAAGAAGGTCCTTGTCTCACTCCAATGCACAAACTCCAGAAATCTCCTGTCGCTTTCCTGTTTCATTTTCAGCTATTTTAATTCCTGTGTGTATTTATTTATGTACGGCAAATGCATAACCCAAGTGTTCTCCCCGAGGCAATCAAATCACTTGTTCAATCAAATTCACTTGTTCTCCCTGCAAATCTTTACTATGCGCCCACTATGTCACAGGTGTCTACACAGACACAAGAAACCACCTGTAGGAGTCAACTCGGGGACCAACTCCTCCAGGATGCCTTCCCCAAACCCCTGGTCAGGATGAGAAGCACCGCCTCTGGGACCCATGACCTCATGACCTGCCCCTCCGGGGTGTAACTGCCGGCTTCCTGAGGCCGGCTATCTATCCTTGCTCCAGCTAGAGTTGGGCAGGTTAAAAAAGGCTGCATCCCACAGCACTCTCGGACCAAGATTTGTAATAATGATGACGAGAATGAAGATGTGAATGATGATACAGCAGAAAAAAAAAAAAAAAAGTAATCCCTTTCTCAAGGATGGCTTGCCTCTATCCGTCTGCCCCACATCTCTGCGTGCGCATACTTGCGCGCTTCCCCGGGCACGGCGCACGTCTGAGACGATGGTAGGATGACAGCATGATGTCAATTTCTTGCGGGGTGCTCCCCGCTCTGATTTGCGCCGTCCTACCTAATAGACTTCAGCTGTATTGAAATGAAAAATGAACAGGAAGTAGATCTTGCTGCTGAAACATATGTGTCAGAAAATCATTATGGGTATTAAATTACAGCAATAAAATGAACCAGAACTAATTTTGCAAATTAAGATCCAATAAATTTTTTTCATAGCCACACCTTTTCTTTAAAAAAAAAAAAAGCAAAATAAGATTCAGCCTAACGGTATTAAAATTGAACGTAAGGCTTTTGGGGGGGGGGGGTATGGACAGAACCAGAAATTTCCATATGACAAACACAGCCTTTCCGAGGCAGCCCGCGAAGGGTGTTCCCCTACCCCACCCCACCCCCCCGTCGTAAGAACAGCCCCTGTGCCATTAAGTTTTAATACATATCTATGTATTTTACATGTAAAATTTATGGATACATATTCCCCTTCCTCTCTTCTGCTCCCCGCCCCACCTCCCTTCTCCCTAGACAAGGTTCTGCTGACACCAGAAACTAGTAAATTTCTCAATTTCTGACAACTGCTTATTTTTAGAAGAGACTATTGCTGTCGGTCAAATTAACATTGAAGCTATAAACAAACCTTTAGAGCTTTGCCCGTTCTGGAGAATAACAGGATGTCTCCCTCCACCCTCCAGCGCTTGGAGGAGCCCGTAATTAGCTCATTGTCCGTGAATAGGTACAAAGGAGGCGGTGCCCGCATCCCGGCTCCCTTTCAACCTTTCCACGGGAGATCCTGGGGCAGATGTTAATTAATTAAGTGAGTAACTTCCACCATCTCCTGGGAACCCAGTTGCGCGCCACTCCTCCTTCCAAAAGGGACAGCGAGGAAGAAGATGCCGGGCAAGCGCTCACAGAGAGGGTCCTGCAAGAAGAGGGAAAAACAGGATTCACTTCTCTGCTGTCGCTTTCCTCCCGGCTCCGGCTCTGGCAGAACTTCGCCCAGCCATTCTGCTACGCCCAGCGAACCAAACTATTTATAGCCACACAATCATTATAAATAAAGCTGTTTATTATAACACCGAACCTTGGCCCCGGCGTGACTTAAAACTGTAGACTGGCAGCTATGAATTACTCTGTTACAGGCACAAGTGTGACTACTGACGGATATGTCCTCAAATTGTGACAAATAATGACAAGTCTGTTTGACAAACATCCCACTGACATTCATCTGATTTTGAATAAGTGGTGCTGCTTTTTAATTTGGTCCCTGAGGTCTGGGATCTCAGGGACTTTCTTTATTCTTTTTCTCTCTCCCCTCCTGCCTCCCCCCGTAAGACTCCGTCCTGGGTATAGCTGCTTCTCCCCACCCCGCTCCCCGATCACTGGGAGGGATTTGGGGCCGCTTAGGGGGAAGCTTATTAAGTCCGCCGTTTCTCTCATGGGACAGTTCTGCTGTTGGGGCCTTGCAAGGGTTTGGGGAGTTTTGTTAATAACACAACAGTGATGAGGGGGTGGAAATGTGGGCCAGCTCCCTGATGCTGGACAAAGAAGGAGGGTCCCCAAGGGAGTCTTGGTATTGGGGGGGAGCTGTCACCTAGAAATGTGGGCTGGCTGCACGTATAACTCACCTTTTTACAGGGAGAAGAGTTGAGTCAAAGTCTCCCACTACCGTTAAAGCAGAGCTAGACTAGAACTCAGCTCCCTGGGCTCCAGACGGGGGCTTCTCCCACCATCCTTGAATTGACTAATGCACGTAAAGCGTGTGGAACTGTTCCTGGCCCCCGGCAACCATTCCCTGACTGCTAGTTATTACGGGAGTGGTGATTTTCATGCAGTACTTTCCACTGCTAGTCTGAATTCCCTCTTTGAAAGGCAGTCTTAAAGAGCTCCCCACCTCCCATGGTCCATCTTCTCTGTCTGATTTACCTTTTTTTTTTTTTTTAAGATTTATTTATTCATTTTCAAGAGAGAGAGAGAGCGCACACAGAGGGGGAGGGGCACCGGGAGAGGGAGAGAGAGACTCTCCATCAGATAACCCATTGATCACAGAGTCGATGAGGGCCTCGATCCCACGCCCCTGAGATCGTGATCCGAGCTGAAACCAAGAGTCGGACCTCAACCGTGTCACCCAGGCTCCCGTAATTTAATGCTTATTTATAGGAAGGGCCCAATCTTGCCTCCCATGCCCACTTTTTCCAATTTATCTTAAATAGGGCTTTCAGAGTTATGTCTCCAAAGTCATGACACAGCTGCCCATCCCCTCCCCCATCTCCCTGGCCAGGCCAAAAGCACAGTGACAAGGGTCCCTCTCAGGGCAGGGCAGGGCCCACCTCTGAGAGGGAGCCCCTTCTTACATTTGCATCCTTCCTGCTTCTCAGCTGCTTTGCCTTAGTCCCGACCCTGCTCCCTCCTCCCCAGAACGAAAACCCACCAGTAGTTCCATATTTCCCCAAGTCACCACAGGCTTCTCCCCTGCGTGACAAGGTCCCCACTTCCTTCTTCAGCTCCAATCTATTCTTCATCCCGAAGCAGACTCTCCACTCTTCCCCGAATATGCCCCCTGAGATAGTCTCCCGTCTGCTTTGACACGGATGCCTTCCCTCTACATTACAAAACCCACACCCACATCTTGCAAGACTCCTGGCAAATGCCCAAGGAAGCCTGATCGGGCAGCTGCAACCCTCTGTCCTCGGGATCCCAGTTACCTTACCGTGTGTGTCTCCATCCGCCCCCATCCGGTCTTCATCCTGAGTTAAGGTTACTATGAACGTGTTTATGCTTCATCCTCTTCTCTAGTAGTTAGGGGCACCTCTTTCTTAAAGCCTCTTGGTATTTGGCATAGTGTAGATCCCAAAAAGGCAAAACATCTCAAAAGTCAGCTTACTAAAAAGGCAAGCAGAAACAAAAACAAAAACAAAAAAAAACAGTATCAACCAGTGTACATCCGCTGAGATATATAAATCAGTAGCAAACCCTATCTTGGGGCCATGTGGCTCACACCAGCCCAGGCTTCTGCCACTCTGGAAGGTTCCATGAGGGATGCCCACCTTCACGCTGACCAGCAGCGGCGCATGCTTGAAAGAACTGGAAACAAAAGAGGGTAGATAACTGGCCAAACCGAGGCAGTGAAAGACGCTAGAGGTCAAAGAGGCAAAAATCTCATCAACCCATCAGTCAGCGGGACCCTCAAACGTTTATTCTGAGCCTTCGATGCTCATGATACAGAACCACCCTTCAAGGACACACATGTTCCCTGCCTCGGGGCACTCAGCATCAGCTGCACTTTCTACCTGTCTCCACACCCTTTCAGCTTTCATGATACTAAGACCCCTGGAGCTCCCGATCTCTTGTTGAACCCCCCAGTTCTGATGTTTCTGATGAGAGAATTTGAAGCTCTGTCAGGCCTCTCCCGCTGAGCTCCGCACTCCTAGCCTGCCACGCCCCGGGGCTGCTCCAGACTCCTGTGCTACCCCATGGACACCGGACAGGAGTCACCCATCGGAACCAACCCGTTCCCTGGAGGAGGAGTGGGGGACAAAGCATCAGCTGACCAGCTGACAGCTAAAAAGGAAAATCACAAACTGAGCACTCCTACAAGAGCCCTTTCTTTCTCCAAAGCCACACGGGAAGGAAGGCGCCAGGCCAGAGAGGGGCTTGGGGTCCCTTTGTGTGCTTCCGTATTAACACAGTCACACTTTGCTATGCAGATGTCACTTCCAATAAACACCAGGGCCTTCCCGGGCCTGGACTCTAATTGAAGGAATTGTTACTGTTGGTGAATGGCTGGGGAATTAATTAATGCAAAGCCAACCACTCCATAAATGGCAGCTTTGTGAGCAGTCTCCGAGTCCCGGGAACCTCGATTCCTGTGGTCAGCGCAGCCCCAGGTCTCCGTGTCGGCCAGGGATATTTGCTATCACCGTCTGCCCCTTTCTAAAACTGCCAGAGGACAGGGGAACAGGGCCTCACCTGGAGCCTGGTGGGCACAGTCAACCATCCTCTGACTTCTCTGCAGCTGAGCGTGTAGCGTGGAAAAACTGTCCCCTCCTCAAGTTCTGTATTTTTCGTGCACCACCTTCCTTTTTGAAGAAAGGCTTTGTTTGCAAGTTAAAGATGGGAACAGGAGTGCGAACAGATAAAAAGTCTCTTCTCAACCCTCCTCACTCCTAAGCTGGTTCCTTGAGCTCTACCCAGGTGTGAGAACACACACACACACATGCACACACACACCTCATGCCTAACAACACCGCACACGCAGTTTTTCTGATGGGAACGACTCAGTCTCCACCTCATTTAAAAGTCAGTTCCGATGTGAATGAACTTTTGGGGTAACCTGCTTCCTAGGAATAGAGGACCCAGGAAGAAAAGAGCTGATCAGTAAACATGCCAAGCCTCTGCCTGATACACACACACCTCACTGAACCCACCAGCTGGATGTTTTCGTTCCTCCCCAAACTTCTGCATACGGGGCGTATCCAGACCCCACTTTTGATTTTGCTCTGGTGGTAGCTTTGCAGTCTCCTCAAGCTAAATGGTCAGTCCTAAAATCCCCCTTCAAGCTTTAAAAAAGAAGAAGAAAGAAGAAGAAGAAGAAGAAGAAGAAGAAGAAGAAGAAGAAGAAGAAG
>RCUC01162098.1:0-57150 GCA_003697995.1 Taxidea taxus jeffersonii
ATTTCCTCTTGTGATTGAGTTCTAGCTTCAGAGCATTGTGGTCTGAAAATATGCAGGGAATGATCCCAATCTTTTGATACCTGTTGAGACCTGATTTATGACCCAGGATGTGATCTATTCTGGAGAATGTTCCATGGGCACTAGAGAAGAACGTGTATTCTGTTGCCTTGGGGTAGAATGTTCTGAATATATCTGTGATGTCCATCTCGTCCAGTGTGTCATTTAAGACCTTTATTTCCTTGTTGATCTTTTGCTTGGATGATCTGTCCATTTCAGTGAGGGGTGTATTAAAGTCTCCAACTATTATTGTATTCTTGTCAATGTGTTTCTTTGATTTTGTTATTAATTGGTTTATATAGTTGGCTGCTCCCATGTTAGGGGCATAGATATTTAAAATTGTTAGATCTTCTTGTTGGACAGACCCTTTGAGTATGATGAAGTGTCCTTCCTCATCTCTTATTATAGTCTTTGGCTTAAAATCTAATTGATCTGATATAAGGATTGCCACCCCAGCTTTCTTGTGATGTCCATTAGCATGGTAAATTGTTTTCCACCCCCTCACTTTCAATCTGGAGGTGTCTTCAGGTCTAAGATGAGTTTCTTGTAGGCAGCATATGGATGGGTTTTGTTTTTTTATCCATTCTGAAACCCTGTGTCTTTTGATTGGGGCATTTAGCACATTTACGTTCAGGGTAACTATTGAGAGATATGAATTTAGTGCCATTGTATTTTCTGTAAGGTGACTGTTACTGTGTATTGTCTCTGTTCTTTTCTGATCTACTACTTTTAGGGTCTTTGCTTAGAGGACCCCTTTCAATATTTCCTGTAGAGCTGGTTTGGTGTTTGCGAATTCTTTCAGTTTTTGCTTGTCCTGGAAGCTTTTTATCTCTCCTTCTATTTTCACTGATAGCCTTGCTGGATATAGTATTCTTGGCTGCATGTTTTTCTCATTTAGTGCTCTTAATATATCATGCCAGTTCTTTCTGCCTGCCAGGTCTCTGTAGATAAGTCTGCTGCCAATCTGATATTTTTACCTTTGTATGTTACAGGCTTCTTTTCCCGGGCTGCCTTTAGGATTTTCTCTTTGTTGTTAAGACTTGTAAATTTTACTATTAGGTGATGGGGTGTGGGCCTATTCTTATTGATTTTGAGTGCAGCTCTCTGCATCTCCTGAATTTTGATGCTTGTTCCCTTTGCCATATTGGGGAAATTCTCTACAATAATTCTCTCCAATATACCTTCTGCTCCCCTCTCTCTTTCTTCTTCTTCTGGAATCCCAGTTATTCTAATATTGTTTCGTCTTATGGTGTCACTTATCTCTTGAATTCTCTCTTCATGGTCCAGTAGTTGTTTGTCCCTCTTTTGCTCAGCTTCTTTATTCTCTGTCATTTGGTCTTATATATCACTAATTCTTTCTTCTGTCTCATTTATCCTAGCAGTAAGAGCCTCCATTTTCTATTGCACCTCATTAATAGCTTTTTTGATTTCAACTTGGTTGGATTTTAGTTCTTTTATTTCTCTAAAGGGCTTTTATCTCTCCAGAGAGGGTTTCTCTAATATCTTCCATGCCTTTTTCAGGCCCGGCTAGAACCTTGAGAATCGTCATTCTGAACTCTAGATCTGACATATTACCGATGTCCATATTGATTAGGTCCCCTAGCCTTCGGTACTGCCTCTTGTTCTTTTTTTTGTGGTGAGTTTTTCTGTCCTGTCATTTTGTCTAGATAAGAATATATGAAGGAGCAAATAAACTACTAAAGGGGTGGCAAAGACCCCAGGAAAATGTGCTTTAGCCAAATCAGAAGAGACCCCAAATCGTGGAAGGGAGAAAGGGGACAAAAAGAAGTTCGGGGGGGGGGCGCCTGGGTGGCTCTGTTGGTTAAAGCCTCTGCCTTCGGCTCAGGTCATGATCCCAGAGTCCTGGGATCGAGTCCCGCATCGGGCTCTCTGCTCAGCAGGGAGCCTGCATCCTCCTCTCTCTCTGCCTGCCTCTCTGCCTACTTGACATCTCTGTCTGTCAAATAAATAAATAAAATCTTTAAAAAAAAAAGAAGTTCAGGGGGGGAAGCAGATAAAGAAAAAATATTTTAAAAGGAAAAAATATATATATGTATATATATATTAGACTGGTGACTAGAACAGGGTCGCCCACTTAATTTTGGGAGTATTTTGGTGTCCTAGAAGAAACTACCTCCCAAAATTTTAAAGAATGAAAAACGTATATAAGGGTAGATTCAATGAAGGGATGGAGTGTGCCTATAAAGATGAGAAAAAAATTTTTTTTCTTTTTAGATTTCTAAAAAAGAGGTTGATAAAGTAAATTGGTTGGGAGAATAAAGAAAAAGAAAGTGGAGAAAATTTGCTCGGGCTGGAGACTAGAACAAGCCCGGAGCTAGATTTAGGGTATATTTTGCTCTATTAGGAGAAGTTGTACCCCAGATTTTTTAGAAGAATAAACCCTATGTGTATACAAAAAATAAAGTTAGATACAATGAAGGATAAAATATGACTATAATAATGAAGGTTCAAAAAAGATTATTGTTATTTATTTTTTTATAAGGTGTTAAGATAAACTGGTTAAAAAATGTTAAAAGAGGAAAGGGTTAAAGTTTAAAAAAAATTAGCAGAAGAAAAAAAAACGGAAAAAAATTAATTAACTGCAAGACTAAAGAATCTTGGGGGAGAAAGCCTTGAATTCCATGCTTTGCTTTCTCCTCCTCTGGAATTTCGCTGTTCTCCTTGATGAGTGAACTTGGTCTTGGCTGGATTTCTTGATCTTCTGGGGGAGGGGCCTGTTGTAATGATTCTCAAGTGTCTTTGCCCAAGGCAGAATTGCCCCACCCTTGCCAGGGCCAGGCTAAGTAATTCGCTTTCGGGAGCTTTTGTTCCCTGAACACTTTCCGCAGAGTTCCGGAGGATGGGAATGGCAATGGCAGCCTCCTAATCTCCGGCTCAGAGGAGCCGAGAGCTTGAGGCCCTGCCTCTCAGTGCTCCCTCAGAGAAAGGTGCTCAATCACTCCCGTCTCCCCAGCCTCTGGCCGGGCTTGGAGAAAAGCGTTCAATTACTCTCTTCTCCTTGGCCTCCGGCCGCACTCTGAGCTCAGGCAGCCTGTGAGTGGTTCAAGGTAACCCCGTGTTGAGAGCTCACTCCTCGGTTTTGTCTCTATAGCTGGCTTCCCTGCTCTAATAGCTGGGAGCTCTGTGACACTCAGACACCCCCAATCCTTCTGTGACCCCACGGGACCTGTAGCCACGCTGTCCCTGCATGGCCTTCATCCCGGTTTAGCCTCTGGTGTGATGTCCTTCCGTGGAGCAGACTTTTAAAAGTCCTGATTTTGTGCTCCATTGCTCTGCCACTTGCCAGGAACCAACCCCTCCCCCCGTGGTTTATCTTCCCGTTGCTTTGGATTCAGTTCTCCACAGGCCCTACCTTTCAGAAAGTGGTTGATTTTCCTTTCAGAAAGTGGTTGATTTTCTGTTTCTAGAATTGATGCTCTTCTTCTCTTCAATCTCCTGTTGGATTTGTAGGTGTTCCCAATGGTTTGATAAGCTATCTAGCTGGGCTGCTACCTGATGTGGTCCTAGCCTACTACTTCTCTGCCATCTTGACTCCCCCCCGCCGTCCCCAAATTCCCTACTTTTGTATGTGTTTGCATTCAATGTACTTGAACACTGAATTGTATTTTGGTGAACAGAAAATACCAACATTTTCCCTGTAGTCCTTGATTGCATTCATACCAGTAGAGCCACATCTGTGTCATGCTTTCATCTACAAGAAGAACAGGATGAAATGTCACAGTCCTACATGTCAATCCTTTATACTGGCTTTAAAATGAACATAAGCATCCTTACTTGAATTCTATCTTTCCCTGCCAGGGAAATACAGGATTTTTTTTTTTTTTTTGCCAAAATGGAAATTAATAAAGAGTGACTAGACTATATTATATCTGTTTCTAAGTGAGGCTGAAAATACACAAGAGAAAAAAATCATTTGTCCTCTTTTGCTTTGAAGATTTTGTGATTGCTTTACATTAAGAATAATAATGGCAATAACAATAATTAATATTAAATACTATGGATTAGACACTATTCCTAGCACTTGTCATGATTTACTGTAGTGGTGGAAGAATTATAACAAATAAGGAAAATAATATATCTTTTGGTGCTTTGTCAAGGTTAGCGATGAACTCCATTTGTATTAACATATTTGTGCAAAACCCAGTTTCTCTGTGTCAGTGTAAATCAGACAGAACTGTTAACTTTTCTTATTGAGGCCTCTCCCTTTTAAGAGTACTACTCACTTCAGCAATTCATTTCAGCTTCTATTTTAAAACTTTCTAAGTGCTTCTCTACAAGAATTAAAAAACTGAGTTGACATGCTTACTTTTCAGAGTTGAAATTGAATGGGATTGGATAGAGAATTCTCTTGAGAATCATAGTACAGACTTCATTATATAATTGTTAGAATAAATTTCCTTTTTTAAAAAATGACTTAGGAATATATATAATTTTTTTAATTAGTTCTGTAATTTTAGCATAGAAGAAGCTATTTCTTTCATCTTTATTGCCTTTGAGGTAACTGGTACCTCCATCTTGTGGTCCAAATGACAAATTGCACCCTTTGCAGAGATTATAATTAAACTTTTTCCGCCCTCTCAGCTGAATATATCATTTAAAGTTATTTATTTTCTGTGCTTTGTTTATTAAAAGCATAAAAGCATAACTCTTTTTTTCAAGCTTTTATTTAAATTCCAGTTAGTTAACAGATAGTGTAATAACTTGTTTCAGAAGTAGAATTTAGTGATTACAGATAAAACACAGAGCTCATCACAACCAGTGCCCTTTGTAACACTCATCACCCACCTCCCCTTTAGCAACCCTCAGTTCATTCTCTATAGTTAGGAGTCTCATGGTTTGTCTCCCTCTCTGTTTTTATCTTATTTAATTTTTCATTCCCTTCCCCTACATTCATCTGTTTTGTTTCTTAAATTCCAAGTATGAGTGAGATCATATGGTATTTATTTTTCTCTGGTGGACTTACTTCACTTAGCCTAATTCTCTCTAGCTCCATTTATAGCATTGCAAATGGCAAGAATTCATTCTTTTTTATGGCTGAGTAATATACCTGTGTGTGTGTGTTTGTGTGTCTGTGTGTGTACACACCACATCTTCTTTATCCATCCATCAGTAGATGGATATTTGGGCTCTTTCCATAATTTGGCTATTGTTGATAATGCTGCTATAGATATCAGGGTGCATGTATCCCTTCAAATTAGTGTTTTTATATCCTTTGGCTAAATACCTAGTAGTGCAATTGCTGAGTCATTAGGTAGTTCTACTTTTAAATTTTTGAGGAACCTCCATGCTGTTTTCCAGAGTGGCTGCCCCAGTTTGCAGTCCCACCAACATTGTAAGAGGATTCCCCTTTCTCTGCATCCTCACCGACATCTGTTGTTTCCTATGTTGCTAATTCTTTGTTGCTATGTTAGCCATTCTGACAGATGTGAGATGGTATCTCATTGTAATTTTGATTTGTATTTCCCCAATGGGGAGTGATGTTGAGCAACATTTCACGTGTCTGTTAGCCATCTGGACAAATTTTTCTTTGGAAAATTGTCTACACATCTCTTCTACCCATTTTTTAACTGGATTATTTGGTTTTTTGAGTGTTGAGTTTGCTACGTACTTTATAGATTTTTGGATATAAACCTTTTATCAGATGTGCCATTTGCCAATATCTTCTCCCATTCCAAAGTTTGCCTTCTAGTTTTCTTGAATGTTTCCTTTGCTGTCCAAAAGCTTCTTATCTTGATGCAGTTCCAGTAGTTCATTTTTGCTTTTGTTTCCTTTGGTTCTGGAGATGTATCTAGTAAGAAGTTGCTACAGCCAATGTCAAAGAGGTTGCTGTCTGTGTTCTCCTCCAGGATTTTAGTGGCTTCCTCTCTCACGTTTAGGTCTTTCATCCATTTCGAATTTATTTTTGTGAGTCGTGTAAGAAAGTAGTCCAGTTTCATTCTTTTGCCTGTTGCTGTCCAGTTTTTCCAAGGCTGTGCTCTGAAAAATATTTTCTCTCCTCTCCACATGATTTCCATCTTTCTCTTTATTTTCTTTTCACTGTTAAGAAGGACCGAAGGCATTCAAAAGAGACCACTTAAGAATGAAGTTTGTAGAAAAAGAACTATTGTGATGGTGATGGTGGTAGTGTATGTAGGTATGGGAAAAATTTGATTAGCCCTTTATGTTGAAAAATGAAACCTAAAATCTTCAGCAAAATTTACTATATAATTTCAGCTGTAAGCTAATTAATGGAATTGATAATTCATCAAACACTGATTTTTAACAAGGTTTTTCTGACAATATTCTAATAGCACATTATGATATCCTTCATTTCACATTTGTCTCTCCCAGAAGGATTAAGAAAAGTATTCTTTTTGCAAAATTTGAGGTCTTAATCAAATTTTCTAAAGGATTTTTATTAATCTTTGATTAATATTCATTATCTTTTGAATCACCTTTCATGTTTTAGTCCTTACTAGTATATCTCAGCTACCTCAATTAGAAATTAGTTATTTTTTTGTGATTTTACCTTACTTTCATAGACTTCATGAAGCTGTTTCAAGATTTGCAGTTTTACTTTGCTTTTAACTAATGCCGTATTGGTAAACATGGGAAAATTAGAGAAATCAACATATAAGTAAAGAGGTTGCCTTGGAGAGTGAGTAGAAATTAAAATATTGAGTAGATTTTTAAAAGTGAACCAATGAGAGCATATGATAATTGTCATTCTCTGATTGACTGATGTGAGGAATTTGAGAAATAAGACAGAGGATCATAGGGGAAGGGAGGGAAAAATGAAACAAGATGAAACCAGAGAGGGAGACAAACCATGAGAGACTGTTAATCTCAGCAAACAAACTGAGGGTTGCTGGAATGGAGGTGGATGGGAGGGATTGGGTGGCTGGGCGATGGACATTGGGGAGGGTACATGCTATGGTGAGCGCTGTGAATTGTGTAAGACTGATGAATTACACACCTGTACCCCTGAAACAAATAATACATTATATATTAATTTAAAAAGTGAACCAATATTATAAGTTTATATAGTGAGTATTTTTATTTACGTTGAAACTATTGCTTTCCTACATATACTAGAAGCTGTAGTTACTCTGTTAATTAATATATAATCAGTGAGGAACTCTGGGACTTAAATACTTCTGCAGTTTTGCTTTCCACTCACAGGCAAGATTTTTGAAAATATAGTCAATGTACTTCTTGTAACTAATCTAGAATTCACTGTTCTCTAAGTATTTAACTTTATACTTTCTTCCCCCCACTGTGTTATAGGTGATCACTTTTGTAGCCATTTCCCTGACTCTTTGTTCTTCTGGACAGTGTCCAGATTGTATCAGATATTCAGGAAAGCAAGTTTATCCATTAGACTGACAGTTATTGAATACCTACTATGGCAGGCACAAGTTTTAGCCTTTAGAGATGTATCACTAAATAGAATACTAAAAAATCCATTTCCTTGATTTTACATTGTAGTTAAGGGCATTAGGTGACAAAAACATATATAATAAGCAAATTACATAATTGTTCTAGTGTGGTAAGTGCCTAGGGAAAAAGAAAAAGTAAATTAGAGTAAAAGAATCAGGAGTACAGGGGTAGGGAGGGGGTTGAAATTTTAAATGGAATGATTAGGTACTTTATTGAGAAGGTAACATTTCTTTTTAAGATTTTATTTTTATTTATTTGAGAGAGAGAACACAATATCACAGAGGGAGAGGGAGAAACAGACTGCCCGCTGAGCGGAGAACCCCTTCAGGAGGAGGCTTGATCCCAGGACCCCAAGATCATGGCACAAGCCAAAGCAGACGCTTAACCAACTGAGCCACCCAGGTGTCCCATGAGAATTAACATATTAACAAAACACTTGATTGGAGAGAGTAAGGAAGGTAGCCAAGTGGCTATCTGTAGCAGCAGCATACAGGTCAGAGGAGCAGTGTAGATTAGCTTCTACTCTGAATGAAGTGGGGGGAGGGGTTTATCCTCAGCACTTATGTTGGTACCTAACATAAACTAGATATTTCATTAGTTTCTGGTAAATTGAAGGAAATAGACTCTACAGGGGCAGACTTTGGCTTACCTTATCTCACTTCCTTTCTCGCACTGCTTCTGCTGCTTCTCTCTTAAGCAGCAGCAGACTAAAGAGAAACGTTGTCCCTTTGAGAATATAAAAGACCTTGAGATGGTTTCACTTTAAATCTAAAAGATTTCCTTGTCATTTTACCTCTAAAATTTGATTTTCTTTTTTTAAGATTTTATTTCTGAGGCCTGCCTTTTGGCATCTGAAATGAACCTACATTTGGTGACTGTTCTCAGCAATGTCTCTTTTTTTTTTTTTTCTTTTTTGGGTGTTTTTTTTTTTTTTTTTTTTTTTAGGAATCAGATATATTGTTCTAAGCCTCTGTGCTGTATCTAGGGAGGCAGATGGTTTAAGAAGGGGAGAAATGGACAATACATCAAAACTAGGACCTCTCTCTGCCACTTTCATCCTTCTTTTTAATAGTTATTGAACATTATCTGTGTGCTTGCTGTATGTACATCATTTTTAAGTTAATGGACTTTATTTTTTAGAAGTACCATTTTCACAAATCATTGAATAAAATATTTTAAGTATTTTAGTTAATGATCAAGATCACAATAAATAAAATAGTATAATTTAATTAAATACAGGCATTTTAAAAATTGAAAATACTTTTCCCAAAATATTGGAGATCAGTATATATATATATATATATATATTTTTTTTTTTGAGATCAGTATATACTGTCACTGAAGGTCAAAAGTAAAATTATGAGCCATTGAGAAGATAGTATAGAAATGGAGTATTTAAATTTTATGTACAGTTTAACTTTTAAAAAATAACCAAGTTTTATCAAAGCTGAAATACATGCAAAACAATTCAAATCTGTAGTAAAATGTATATAGATATATATGTGCTTTTATTAAGCAGACTTTCTCAGGTAATTATAGTTTGTTAATTACATGAATTATGGACTAGTACCATTCAAATGATGTTTAGAATACTTTATTAGTAAGCACTTATCTCACATGTATTTTCTGTATTTCCCAAAGTACCCTTGCCCTCACAACTTACTTTGATCACTCAACAATCTGTACAAAACAGTGGTTCCTGGTAAAATAACGTACTCATCTCTAAACCCATTTTTATTGGAGATACCTTATATTTTTCCTTCATGACTCTTACATAAGTGTTTTTTCCCCACTGAATCTTAGATTCACTTGCTTGATCTCTAAGTTTTCCACATGAAAGCATTGACTTTGTAGTTTTCCAAAGAGCAAATTTTTTAAAAATCTAGCATTAAAATAAATAAAGTAAAAATAATCTAGCCTAATTTATGTTGAAAAGTATTTTTAATTTAAATAATTACTGGATTTTCTTTCATTTCTTTGTTAAACACTGAAAGTTACTCTGGTAGGAAATTGGAGTTAAAAAAATTTTTTTTAAAGATTTTATTTATTTATTTGACAGAGACAGAGATCACAAGTAGGCAAAGAGGCAGGCAGAGAGAGGAAGGGAAGCAGGCTCCCTGCCTAGCAGAGAGCCCAATGTGGGGCTCAATCCCAGGACCCTGAGATCATGACCTGAGCCGAAGGCAGAGGCTTTAACCCACTGAGCCACCCAGGCAACCCGGAGTTAAAATGTTTTTATTCTGATTTTATTGTGTCATCAAAACCACATGAGCAGGGGTACCTAGGTGGCTCAGTGGATTAAAGCTTCTGCGTTCTGCTGGGATCATGGTCCCAGGGTCCTGGGATCAAGTCCCACATTGGGCTCTCTGCTCAGCGGGGAGCCTGCTCCCCCGACCCACCCCCGCCGACTGCCTCTCTGCCTCCTTGTGATCTCTGACTGTCAAATAAATAAATAAAATCTTTAAAAAAAAACACACATGAGCAACTTAAATAAGAAACATAAAGAAAACATTAAGTCATTTAAATTTTTAACCTTGTTGTTTCTATGTGTGTATGTGTGTCTAACTTTAAGACACAGTTATTTCCTTCCAGATATGAATTGTAAACAAGGGCCTTTTCAATGGCTACTTTTATTCATTTATGGATGAAGCAACTGGGGTCTAAAATATTGTTACTGGCCCACAGCTCCTAAGACATAGCTGTATTTTTCCAAAGTTATTTAACAAAAGTGATCCCTAAACTGATTTTGTAGTTTCCTAACTTTTTATTAGTATGCACCACACAATAAATACTTTACTGTCTATACCAATTAAACTTTTTTTTTAGTGCCACCATGTATATATATATATTTATAAAACATTTATATGTGAAATATAAATATATATAAATTTATATTGTATATACACATGCGCACATACTCTACATGTCTGCAAATTTATAGCTTTTTATCCTTCTTTTGAAAATAATCTCCTATTTATCAGAACCAAATCAAGCTTTACAGCTAGTTCACGAAACTATAAAAGCGGCAAGGTTCTATGATGGAAGCATTGACACATACCAACAATAGTAGCCCAATACTGTGTTAACTCTGTGGTACATGTTCATCAGCACAAAGGATTGGTGATTGCAGTATAGCTTCCAATCAATCTCGTTTAAAACTCATCAAAAAATATGTATGGCCCTGTTGTACAGTATTTCTATAACCATGTGTGACTTTACTAAGGTGTTTTCATTTAGGCAGGATAGCCAAATGAGGAAAATAACTGAAACATTGGAAATAATGTACAAACAATTGGTTAAACTGTAAGAAAGGAAAATGGTCAAAGCCAATGTCAGATTTTTGTCAGCTACATAACCACTTGTCTAGTTCAAATTCTGTCTGATGAAAAGGCTGCCCACACTGGTGTTAAAAAACTTAATTGAGCTCTATTTGGCTAACTTTTGATTCATAAGCTTGATGATAAATCTTGACTACCTGTTGATATGACATTAGAGTTTAATTGGAAAATAAAAGAATTAAGCACATTTATTTAAAACTAATAAGATTTTATTTTTCCTTTTTTGAATTATTTTAATGGACACCATTTTATACCCATTAGTAAATAAAATCTTTTCAGAATCTCCTTTTTCATTCTAACCTTTATTGTGCTTGGTTTCCTTCCTCCTTATATTTTTTAACTGGATGGTTGTACAAGAACAAAATTTTGAAAATGTCTAAAATAGCAGCCTCTAAATTAGGTATTAGCATTTTGGAGAAAGGTTTATTTTTGTGCGACCTGCCAAGTGTCCTGCTAAATTGCTGGCAACCAAGTACTTAATGTGACTTTCAGTCAATAAATGGCACCCATCTGTATCTTTTCTTTTTTGGGAATAAAATTGTCAAATTTTTTAACTCTTAAGAGCCTCAGGAATGAGTCTGGGTCAGGTTAGGAGCCAGCAGAATTAAATGTGTAGCTATTGCTTAATTTGTCAGAAAGATATTCAGGAACATTTTGGGCAACTATAAACTTGAATGAGTGAATAAAGAAACCAACAAATCTAAAGCTTCAGTTTTAATAACAGCAATTGTAATCATTAACGTTTAACTGTGTCTTTAAGAAACTGATACTGAAGGAACAAAAAAAAATTAAGTGATCAATTTTTAGAATTTCTAGTATGTATCATTTTGGGTAATTATTCTTATATGATATCTGTTTTCTGGGAATAATGAAATAAGATATGTGAGACCTCCAAATAAATTGTTTTAGCAATAAGAAATCATTGCTGTTTTGGAACTTTTTGTAGCTTGGTGACCTTTTAAAAAATGTTCCTTTTGTTTAATAAACATGTGGAATAGACTTATAAAATTTTTTTTTCTCAATATGCTGAAAATATATTTCTGTCCTATGAATAGACCTGAATGTTGGAAATCAGAAACTTCACAAAGCTTTGCTATGAATGAATAAACCATAAAAATGTAACAGAGATTTGAGTCATGTGCTCCCTCCAAGGTAAAGGATCCTGTGACTCAAACCTAATCTCTGTGATCTTCCTTTCTCTCTGCAAAGATCCCATTTCTCTTTCCTTCTAGTAGTATTCCACATAACAGGTTATACCCTTCTCTGGCTTCCTTTCCATAGCCTGAACTAGCAAACCTTCATAAGTTCCTTAATTTACTCTTCTGGCTAGATAATTTATTGTTAAGATGGGATTTTCAGTATTGTATTCAGATATTTATGATTTAAAATTTCAAATATTTGAGTACACTGTATCACCTTGTGTTTTCAGTATACTGAGAAGTACAAAGCCACTTACCATGGTAGAAGAAGTGGCATCTGTGGCGTTAAGGCTACATGTTCTTTTTTTTTTTAAGATTCTTATTTATTTATTTATTTGATAGAGATCACAAGGAGGCAGAGCAGCAGGCAGAGAGAGAGAGGAAGAAGCAGGCTCCCCGCTGAGCAGAGAGCCCAATGGGGGGCTTGATCCCAGGACCCAGGGATCATGACCTGAACTGAAGGCAGAGGCTTAACCCACTGAGCCACCCAGGTGCCCCAAGGCTACATGTTCTTAATGTAGATTCTATGAATTTAAAATGCTAGGGGCGCCTGGGTGGCTCAGTTGGTTCAGCATTGGACTTCAGCTCAGGTCATAATTGTAGGTTCTGGTATTGAGCCCCCATTTGTCTCTGTGCTCCATGAGGAGTCTGTTTCTTCCTCTCCCTCTGCCCCACTCATGCTCTCGCTCTCTCTCAAATAAATAAATAAAATCTTTAAAAATTTTTTTTAGATAAAAAATAAAATGCTAGTAGACAGATGAAAGTTGAGTGGAAATAATGGAATGTTACCACAGGTGGGTAAGAAACAGGATCTCAAAAATATTTTCCACATGGCAGTCTGTGTGGACCCCAGTAGACATTAATATAGGCTGATAAAATAATCTTTTAAGATACAAGTGTCCCTTTGAAGGAGTAAAGCTATCGTTAGTTGTCATTTTAGTCTAGGGTGCTTTAACCATTAAGGATAACAGTATCAAAGTACACTTAAGATTGAGAGTTGATTTAGAAGGTTAAGGGCAGAGGAGAGCTTCCTCTCTTGCTTGTGAGGCTTACCTCTGTGAGGTGGAAGACTTGTGACATACAGAAGGAACGTTAAAATTAAGGAGGCATTTGGGGACGCCTGGGTGGCTCAGTTGGTTAAGCAGCTGCCTTCGGCTCGGGTCATGATCCCATCATCCTGGGATCGAGTCCCACATCGGGCTCCTTGCTTGGCAGGGAGCCTGCTTCTCCCTCTGCCTCTGCCTGCCACTCTGTCTGCCTGTGCTTGCTCTCTCTCTCTCTCTAACAAATAAATAAATTTTAAAAAAATCTTAAAAAAAAAATTAAGGAGGCATTTGGGAAAAGGAAGGAGGATGTTCAAGGTAGACCTTTCATTTTGGGTGAGAGTCCTTGTGGTGTCATCCTGACAATCACCTTTCTGTTTGCAGGATACGATCTTCTGATGTCCTTGCAGGGTCTCAGGCCCCATCCTGGACTTACTATGTCAGAATCTCCATTTTCACAAGATCCACAGGTGACTCACCTGCACATTAAAGTTTGGGAATCACTGCTCCAAGGGACTGATCTATGAATTAAGCAGGCTTGGTTAGTTTAGATAGCAGCTGTTCCACTTTCCACATCACCCTCCTTCTTCTACTGTCCCTCCCTTGCTCCCTTCATTCCTTTAATTTGATCTTCCCAGCTACTCCAGACTGTTTTCAGCTCAGTGTTATATGCCATTGGCACTTCCCTTCTGAGACATAAAGAAAAAGAAGAGAGGAAGGTGTGCTAAGTATACCACTAAAAAGAGGTTGGTGAAATAAGTCAGATTTCCTTCTTACATGACCCTCATCATCTACCTTATGGTTTATTAGATGGCAGAAGATTGTGTTATATATACCCTTCAATAGATATTCCCTGTAAACCCAGACAGCCTCTCGTGTAAGGAAGTGAGATTATTAGATCTTGGGACACACTGGGGCAGAGCTTTTGCCTGGTACTATTCTCATAGTACCTAAAAAAGGGCTGACAGCTTTCAGCCAGATGACAAATTCTTCTGCTGTTAAGTGTTCTGCTTCTCTAGCTGGTATGAGGAAAGAAGCATATCTGATATCTTATGAGTAAATTTCCAACAGCATCTAATTCTAATGGCATTTTTGGCACCAAAGAGGTTGCCCCCTCCTTCTTAAAAGTAAAAATGATGGATATTTTCATGATCCTACCACACTTTTAAAATTTATGACCCTTGCCTACATTTTAATGCCACTGTACTATGAGTTGTAAATAAATCCATTAATGGTGTTTGTTGTTGAGAACAGTGGACCTGATACATGAAGGCTAGCTAGGTTGTATTTCATCTACTAGAAGATTATTGAGAGTAAACTAAAGCAAGGAAAAAATAATTTTCTTGTATTTTTGTTGTAATATGGGGATAAAAAATAATTCTTAAGCCTTTTCTTTTTAAAACTATATTGAAAATGAATCTTGCAAGTAGCTTTCAGAAACATCTTTGTAATTAAGGTAAAATGGTATTCTCCCCTTTCCCTTCTTTCATCTGTCCATTTTCATGCACTATTTCCTTAATTAATAAATCAAAGAACATGAGTGTCTGTTTGGAAAGAACACCAAGTGTTTAAACAATTTTTTCTTCTTTTTTAAAAGATTTTATTTATTTATTTATTTATTTATTTATTTATTTATTTATTTGAGAGAGAGAAGGGGGAGGAGCAGAGAGGCGGGGATAAGCTGACTCCACACTGAGCACAGAGCCCGATGCAGGGCTCCATCCCATGACCCTGTGATTATGACGTGAGCCAAAATTAAAAGTTGGACACTTAGCCAACTGAGCCACTCTGGCGCCCCCACCCCCCACAATTTCTGATGAAATCTTGGCAGTCTTTTCATCTGCGAGGTGTGTAGTAATGATTGCAGATGCCTGTGTGGATGTGGGAAAGTGGCTTCTTGGTTACTTGGCTATTTTATTAGGTGTTGCTAGCAGGTAACACAGATCTTCTAGGAGAAGAAGTCTGTGTCTTCTTGTCACTTTTTTCTTCTTTTACCACCCTTCTTCTCCCAGTGATGATGTGGTTGCTCTTGAGAAAGCATGTCACCAGCCTAGTGGGAAACATCAGATCAAACTAAAATTCTTAGAGTAGTGTTTCTACCCAAACTCTTGTACTCGTGCTTTCAGCACTTAGAAAAATATATAGTTTAAATGGGTAACTGCAGACCAATGGAACATAACTTCAGAGCAATGGAACAGAACTGGGAATTCAGAAATATACTCCTACATCCATTGGCCAATTTGTTTGCAGCAAGGGTGCTAAAACAATTCAGTGGGGGAAATAAGAGTCTCTTCAACAAAGGGTCCTGAGACAGTTAGCTATCCACATGCAAAAATGCAGCTGGACTCCCACCTCACACCACATACAAAAATTATCTCAAAAAGGATCAGCCATCTACATATAGGAGCTAAAACTATAAAATTCCTATGAGAAAACATAGGGATAAATCTCCATGGTACTGGATTTGGCGGTGGATTCTTAGACATGACACCAAAAGGAGAGTTAACAAAAGGGAAAAAATAGATAAAGTGGACTTCATCAAAATTATAAACTTTGTTTATCAAGAGAGATTATCAAAGTGAAAAGACAACCTACAAAATGGGAGTAAATATTTGCAAGTCACATATCTTATAAGGGTCTAGTACCCAAAACAGATGATAAAAACATAACTGAATTTTAAAATGGACAAAGAGTTTTGAGTAGACATTCCTCCAGAGAAGATATACAAATGACTAACAAGCACATGAATGGATGCCTAACATTATTAGTCACTGGAGAAGTATAAATCAAAACAATGAGTTACCACATCACATCCACTAGGATGGCTATAATCATAAAAATGAAAAAGTGATGGCAAAGATATGGAGAATTGGAACCCTCTTACGTTGCTGGTGGGAATGTAAAAGGGTGCAGCTGCTCTGGAAAAGAGTTTAGTGGTTCCTCAAAAAGCTAAACTTTTAAATAAATTTTTCATAAAATTTATTTAAAAATAATAAAAATAAATTTTTAATAAAATTACCATATGACCCAGCAATTCTATTCCTAAAGTATATATCCAAGAGAATTGATACAGGTACTCAAATAAGTACTTATATATGAATGTTAATAGCACTATAATAGCACTATTCACAGTAACTAAAAGGTGAAAACAGCCCAAATGTTCATCAGTAGATGAATGGAAAAACATGGTGTCTTATAGTTACACAATGAAATATTACTCAGCCGTAAAAAGGGGTAAAGTCCTGATACTTCATACAACATGGATGAACCTGTGATCTTATTAATATTATGCTATATAAAAGAAGTCAGACATGAAGGGTCACATATTGTAAGACTTCATTTATGAAATAACCAGAACAGGTAAATCCATTGAAAGAAGATTGCCGGGGCTAGGGAGAAGGGAGAGCAGCAAGTGAGTAATGGTTATGGGGTTTTTCTTTGGGGTAATGATGTATTTTCAAAATAGGGTGGTTGCATAACATTTCAAGTGTACTAAATATTGAACTATGCACTTTAAAGTAAGTTCATCTTAAGTGAATTTCACCTCTATTTAAAAAAAAATACACTAGTACACAGAGATAATGCTATCAACACCAGCATCTTCAAATACGGTGCATTTTCAGAAAAGTTTCCTGTAGAGTCAGAGTGCTTTATTCTGAAACTGTTGGGAAAAAATACTCAAAAAACTAGATGTCCTATTATTTTGTTTTGTTGTACTGTGTGGGGTTTGGTTTTGTCTTTTTGCCTTTTACAAATCAGAAAAGCTAACAATGTTTAGAATTTCAGATTGAAAGAATTGTTTTTCTTTTTTGGATGTCATTTGCATAATTATATTGATAGGGATAATTAAAAATGTTAGAAGACAACATGATAGCAGAAAATATTAAAATCATTATAAATGATTACTAAGATTGTAATAAAATCTTCATAGTGTTGAAGGATCCAGTGCTTAACACAGTATATAATGTGTCAGCCTTGAAAGTGTGGTAATCATCCACTCAACAAAAAAGATAAACAAAAGGATTAAAAGACCTTTGGTCTCTAGTGGTCCTTTTCAATGAAGGCTGAGTAGATTTAGTGTTCATTTGCCACATATGGTTTCATTAATAGCAATTTAGCTTTTCTCTGCCCCATTTGAGGCTTTACAGTTAGGGAGGTGAATCGAGCCTCCCATCAGACTTGCCAGTTTCCACATGTACTGTCTGAGGTTATCTTTCAACACTTGCTAAACCATGTGAAGAAATGCTTTATTCATAAATTAGCTTATTTCATGATTAAAGTCAATAAATGTTTTGCTGATGTTGTGTTTGGTTAAAAAAATACAGATATCAAATGGAAAAAATACAGGTATCAAAGTAAGAATCTTAATTATCTATCTCAGATGAGACTGAAATGCAGTGAGAGGTGTACTTTAAAAAAGGGTTGGAGGGGTGCCTGGCTGGCTCATTTGTGGAGCATGTGACTCTTGATCTTGGGGTCATGAGTTCAAGGCCCATGTTGAACATAGAAACTACTTTTAAAAGATGCAGTTAGGGGCGCCTGGGTGGCTCAGTGGGTCAGGGCCTCTGCCTTCGGCTCAGGTCATGATCCCATAGTCCTGGGATCGAGCCCCGCATCGGGCTCTCTGCTTGGCGGGGAGCCTGCTTCCCTTCCTCTCTCTCTGTGCTTACCTCTCTGCCTACTTGTGATCTCTGTCAAATAAATAAATAAATAATCTTAAAAAAATTAAAAAATGTAAAAGATGCAATTAAAGATAGACTTAACGTGAAATGAAAACATGCTGCTTCCTTCAAATTGGTCTTTTTTTAAAAAATTTTATTTATTTATTTAACATAGAGATCACAGGTAAGCAGAGAGGCAGGCAGAGAGAGAGAGAAGCAGGCTTCCCGCTGAGGAGAGAGCCCAACACGGGGCTCGATCCCAGGACCCTGAGATCATGACCTGAGCCGAAGGCAGAGGCCCAACCCACTGAGCCACCCAGGTGCCCCTTGGTCTTTTTTTTTAAAAGAGTTTATTTATTTATTTGACAGAGATCACAAATAGGCAGAGAGGCAGGCAGAGAGAGAGGGGGAAGCAGGCTCCCCGCTGAGCAGAGAGCCCAATGTGGGGCTCGATCCCAGGACCCTGAGAACATGACCTGAGCCGAAGGCAGAGGCTTAACCCACTGAGCCACCCAGGTGCCCCCAAATTGGTCTTTTTGACTCTCTTTCTGTCCTCACTTCAGACCTGGAACTCCAACCTGCTTTCTTGTCTTGTAGATTAGAAATTTTCTGGGACACCTGGGTGGCTCAGTTGGTTAAGTGGCTGCCTTTGGCTCAGGTCATGATCCCAGCGTCCTGGGATCGAGTCCCACATCGGGCTCCTTGCTCGGCGGGGAGCCTGCTTCTCCCTCTGCCTGCCTCTCTGTCTGCCTGTGCTCGCTCTCTCTCTCTCTCTCTCTCTAACTAATAAATAAAATATTAAAAAAATATATTTTCTTCTGGCTCCTTGATGATGGTCCATCAGCCTCCTCTTCTGGACCCATCACAACTGGAGATGAAATACCTGAATACATAGAATGTTTTGTGAAATCTTTTGTTTTAGGTTACCTATTAAATTAAATCTACACTTCTACTAATACAGGAATGATTACAGAATGACAATGAGAAATACTGCCAGCAGATAGTGGGTAATAGAATGGCTGGAAACCATAGAGCAGCTTATGTTTAAGTAAGAGAGAGCATCAGAATGAGTCAGAGGTACAAAATATGATTTCTGGTCCACTTCTTTCCCTTATTTTTCTGTGAATCATTACCATATTATACCATGGCCTTTTTCTAGCAACAGACTTTCTTTGGGCATCCAGCCACCACATGATACTATTCCTGAAGGTTCTATTCTTATTCTTCCTTGGCAGAAACACCCCAGGGAGGGAGCCAACTCGAGTTCCCCTTTCCCAATTACCTTCTAACTATTTCTCCTATCCCACATTCCCAGCTATTCCCCTCAAGGCTTTTCTCTGTCTAATAAGTCCAGATGGGCCCAACCTCCTTATACTTTTACTTTTAGGTTATATTTGTCTTTCTGTATCTTTAATGAGCTCTGTTTCACATTTGCCTGTGTTTAAAAGCGATAGGGAGAATGCAAAGAATGACTTCCCTATGCAACTTTATTTCTGAAGGGAATACCATTGTGAAGACTGCACCAGTATGAACTAGTAATTCATTGTGCCCATGATATCCACTCTCCATTAATATTTTGTAAGGTTGCAGTTATTTCCTACCTGTACTGTTCTAATAGTCTTGTGAGACATAATTCAGTTGGTCTTCAAGATAGTGAATCTTTATTAAATATAGTTTGATTGGAAGTCATGTCCAATAAAATATTCTGTCACTTTAGATATTTACTAAAATCTCATTACATTGTGATGAATGACTTAATAAGTAGTCAGAATTTCTATTATTTAACTGTAAAATCTTTTTGTGTAAGAGATATATTTTTGTTAGCCACCAATGTCAGAATTTATTCTGCTGACATCCTCAGATATCATCTTCCTCTCATCCAAGTACTAACCAGGCCCGACCCTGCTTAGCTTCCGAGATCAGACGAGATCGGGCGCGTTCAGGGTGGTATGGCCGTAGACAGATATCATCTTCCTATTCACATCTTATACGGTCATCTTATACCACAGGAATGTTATTGGCCAATGTGAACTAAGATTATGGCTTAGAAACAAAACAAAATACAAACCCTGCTTATTTACCAACTGTCTAGGGTTAGTGTCTTTGTATTTTCTCTGCAGGGAGGCTAAGGATTTCATGAGTTAGGAGAGAGTGGAAAGGGTTAATAAGAAGACTTGAGATGGAAGTATGGAATGTTGTAAGCTTCAGCATGGATCTGCTCTTAGCAGTGAGCTAGAGTTGGTTAGGAAAGCAGCGGCAGAGTACCTACCAGGACTATATTGTCAGCAAGTGACTTGGAACTTACTTTTAAAAAGGAGTTCATCTCAGGACACCTGGGTGGCTCAGTGGGTTAAAGCCTCTGCCTTCAGCTCAGCTCATGTTCTCAGGGTCCTGGGATCGAGCCCCACATCAGGCCTCTCTGCTCAGCGGAGAGCCTGCTTCCTTTCCTCTCTCTGCCTGCCTCTCTGCCTACTTGTGATCTCTCTCTGTCAAATAAATAAATAAAATCTTAAAAAAAAAAAAAAAAAGGAGTTCATCTCAGCCCCATTTCCTTAGTTCACAACTCATAAGATCAATTATTAACTTTAAGTTACCAAATAGGTTTCCTTCTAGTTACCTATTGTGTGAGTCCTTTCCAATGATAGCATGAGATGAGGAATGTAGTTTTAATATAATAGTTTAATATATCACTCAATTCTCTTTCAGTTCAAGCAAAGAAAGTATTCAACCCTAACTCCTTTAGAGTCTTAAGTAGTCATATTTTTATTCACTCTTATTTAAGATTAAATAACATTAAAATCTTGAAAATGTGGTTTTATATTTCAGAATCTACCATATTTAAATCAATGTATAAGTTCAAGGGCATTGGAATCAGTATAATTTATGGTTCTCTTTTCATCTTAGCATGAATAACTTCAAATTCAGTGAAGTGTTGTTTGGCTTTTCTTACCCAAATGGTATACTTATCTGATTCACTTCAATAGTTGCCTATTTTCCCTTTCAGAAATGTCTGTTCTCTTACCAGGAGACTAAAACATTGTGCAGATGTACACTTGGATACAATGATGCCAATATAATATATGCACTGTTCAATAATTTATTTTGTATCTGGAGTGATGCATCTGTTTCTTTCTTGTGGGAGGGGGTTTGAGCTTCATTTCAATGTCATTTTAGGTACTGGTCCAATTCTTCCATCCAGTTAACCAAAAATGAAAATTTCCATCTGTTCAATTGCCATTCAGAGGAATGTTTTATCTCTGAAGCACATTATGACAACTAAAATTGACAGCATAATCTGTCTGACTTCTTTCTCTTTTATTTCCTCTTCATATTCTCTTGAGCTTTAACAAGAGAGTATTCTTTTTTAGAGCTGCCTAAGATTATAGGACTTACTCTTTCTTCTCTCTAGTAACTGTAGACCAATAGAGCGTGAATGGCTGTCCACTGTTCACTGCTTTATTGTGTATTTTTTTCTGTCCATTAGTGACCCAACAGGAAACATACTTGTTAGTATGCTATTAACAGAACAATGCAAACATAGCATTTTCTTTCTATAAGAGTAAATGCCTGCCAGTACTATTTGGCATTCCATTGAATGCAGACTCTTTCCAATTGACGTTTGGAAGGTACAGTTGCAGGCTGATTTTTATTGATCGTTCTGTACTTTAGAAAACTGGCTGAGGAAGCCTTTGGAATATACTGTCTCTGAAGTTTTTAACTCTTTATTTAAAGAACTAAGAATATTACCTCAAATAGGTTTTGTTACTGAAATGGCAGAAAGATTTCTTTATTCATACTCCAAAAAATATGCAATAAACAAAAACAAAAACCCCTTTCGATTTTTGGACAGGTAAAGCTTTTAGGTGCAATAAATTAAACAAGGTCCTATCCCTCAAATGAAGGGCTATAGCCTTGGAATAACATGGAAAGATTAAAATGACTAATTTTCATTACAGTGTAAGAAAGACATAGCAATATACTGTAACTTTAGCTGTGCTGAATTCAGAAAAAATATTGTAGATTACTGGATTTCTTTGAAATGTCTACACTTGTAACAAAAATCTCTGATATCCTCTACCCTTTCTTATTTTCTCAAAGAGTTTATATGATGGTTACATTACAGTAATGACCATCATTTTTCTACCTGTATGATATTTGTGCTGGGGCACCTGAGTAGCTCAGTCAGTTAAGTGTTCGACTCTAGATTTTGGCTCAGGTCATGATCTCAGGGTTGTGAGACTGAGCCCCACATTGGGCTCTGTGCTGGGCATGGAGCCTGCTTAGGATTTTCTCTCTCCCTCTGCCTCTTCCCTTCTCCCCCCATAAGAAAAAAAATATTTGTGCTTTTTTAGCCCTTTTGAGGTATCTTAGGCTGTTTGCATCTATATTATTTTTCCTACGTGTCTGTGCTCACTAAGTTTTTGTGTCCTTATCGTTTTTATTTTTTCCTCTTTTCCCATGATGGCTTACAGGTATGTTCTTTACCTTTCTGTGTCTTATGACCTTCCTATAGCAAACATGAATTCTTGTTTATCAAATAAATAAGTTAGAGAACTACATTCCAATGGTATTGTGTGCTACCCATTGTAAAGAATAGTACTTTAAAATGAAAACTGATGTTTTCTTATGGTTTGAAGTCTTTGATATGATGGGTGACCAACTGTAGACCACTCACTATGTGTATTTTGAAAACTGTGATTGTGAAATCCATTGGAATATCACATAAGGGAGTAAAAGAGCGCTCTTGAGAGTGTTAAACATCAGAACTAAAGGAGTCCAGGTCTTAGATGTTTTTTAGCTGTTTTAATAATAAAATACATGCATTTGTATACTTTGTGGGAGGCTGAGTAAATTTAAATCTCATATCTGAAGTATTTGGGATCTCTTGATCTTAGAAAATCTCATTAAACTGTTAATGGTGTTTCAGCTTCATCAGAAGTGCTTAAATTTGTCATAGTCTACTCCTATGGACAATTTTCTTGGGGAAATGTAACTAGGTAACATTTAAGGCACAGTCACATCATTTAAAGGATTAAAATCTGTTATAATCCCAGGACTAAAAGTTTTATGTTTTGAAAACATTTTAAACTTCTCTCCTTAATCACCTAAAAAAGTACAGAAGGGGAGGAAGGGACGAAGTGGAAGGTGAGGGGAGGAATAGAGGGGAAAAGGGGAAGAAAGGAAAGGAGGAAAAAAAAAGTTGGAGTCAAATTCCTGCCTTAGCTCACAGTCTTTTGAGAAAAATCAGTCATATGGTAAGGGTAAGAAGAAAGTGCCATGAGAGTTCAGAAGTTGTATGAACCATTTCTTTTAGTGCTGAGCAAGACTGAAAAGAAAACCAAGGTGTAGTTCTTGAAAGCAAAGTAGAAATTTTTTAAATGGAAAAAGGAGAGTAAGATTGTGGAAGTATTCTAGGAAGAAGGAATGGCATGAATTAGTTCTGTACCTATAGATACTCATATACTGTTTTTTGTTATTCTAGTACTTAAGAACTTTTAGTATGAAATCCAAAATGTTATTTTATTCAGTAAGTGTGTGTTGCTAACATATTTTACATACAGCATTGAAAATGGTGGATACAAAAGTAAGTCACATTCAACCCTGTCCTCACAAGCTGTATGACAGTTGACAAATTCTAAGGATGCGGAGCCAGGCAGACCTGGATTTGAATCTTATCTCAACTACTAAGTATTTGTTTGGTTGACTCGCAAATAATTATGGAGCATCTACTATGTGCCAGGTATTATTCTAAGTGCTTGGCTTACAACACTGTGTAAGTTTAAAATGTACAACATGATGATTTGATACCCATATATATTAGAAAATTATTACTACAATAGAGTTAGTTAATACTTCCATCACCTCACATAATTACTTTTTATTTTTGTATGTGTATTTAAGATCTATTGCCTTAGCAATTTTCAAGTATAAAATACAGTATTATTAACTGTAGTCACCATGTGGTACACTAGACTACCAGAACTTGTTCATTTTGTAAGTGGTTAATTGGTACTCTTTAACCAACATTTCCCACATCCCCTACTCCCTGACAACTGCCATTCTATTGTTTCTATGTGTTCAGTTTGTTTTTTTTTTAGGTTTCATGCATAAATGAGATCATGCAGTATTTGTCTCTGTCTGACTTATTTCACTTACAAGAATGCCCTCAAGGTCCATCCATGTTGTTGCCAGTGGTAAGATTTCTTTCTTTCTCATGGTGCTGTAGTATTCCTTTGAATATATATACCAATCTGCTTTATCCTTTTATCTGCCCGATGGGCATTTAGGTTTTTTCATATCTTAACAATTATGAATAATGCTGCAGTGAACATGGAACTATTGATAGCTCTTTGCAATACTTATTTCATTTCCTTTGAGTATATACCCAGAAGTGGGATTGCTGGATCATATGGTAGTTCTATTTTTAATTTTTTGAGGAACTTCCATACTGGTTTTCACAGTGGATGTACCAATTTACTTTTTTTTTTTTTTTTTAACCAGCAGTGCACAAGTCTTCCTTTTTCTTCACATCCTTGCCAAAACTCATCCCTTTTCATCTTGACAATAGTTGTTCTAACAGGTATGAGGTGTCATAGCATTCTAATTTTAGTAGAGGGAAACAGAAAATAAATATATAAGTAATATTTTGTCAGATAATGAGAAATGCTATGAAGAGGTATGTGATAAACAAGATAGGGAAAGGGCCATTTGAATTTTGCTTTTGATAGAATCATCTGAAAGGGCCCTAAGACATGAATAGTTTTCTGTTTTTAGAACACAAAGAAGAATTATAGCTGGACTCTAGGGAGCTCAGGGGAGAGTCATATGCCGTGAAGTCAGAGGTAGTCTGAGGCCAAATCAAGTAGAACTCATTGATTATGATAAAAAGTTTGGTTTTTATTCTAAATATATTTGGATGTTATTTTAAACAGGGAGACCTGATATGATTGGTCTTTACACTTTTTGATTTTTAAAAAATAGGCTTTTTGTTTTGTAAAATTTGATGTCTAAAATGGAAGTAAAGAATGAGTTATATACTGTCTGACTTTTTTGTTTAATCTAGACAAGTAAAAATAGAAAATAAATTGATACTGACTACTAATCTCAATGGTGATAGTGTCTTCCATACTGAACTGAGTATTCCTTAAAGATAGATGTTATATATAATTCTCTTTATACTTTAGCTTGGTAACTGGCCCTTTTATGGGTAAATAACTTCATGCCTATCAAGATCACATAGGTTCTGAGTGATCAAGCACCACCACCTGTCATGGAGACGTGACATGCAAAGAGCTGTTTCAGACCAAAGGCACCTATATAACAACTAAAGATCTTCTGAGATAAGATGTGTTACCCATACGGGCACCTGGGCTCAGTGGGTTAAAGCCTCTGCCTTCGGCTCAGGTCATGGTCCCAGGGTCCTGGGATCGAGCCCCACATCGGGCTCTCTGCTCAGCAAGGAGACCGCTTCCCTTTCTCTCTCTCTGCCTGCCTCTCTGCCTAGCTGTGATCTCTGTCTGTCAAATAAATAAATAAAATCTTAAAAAAAAAAAAAAAGATGTGTTACCCATAGTACTAAACTAAAAACAGTCTAGTTAAGACCCTAGGTCAGCCTCATTCCATACTCTGGAATACTACTCCCATGTAACTATGTCCTTTGCATCCAGTAGGAATTGTACATTTTATTCTTTTCATTAGAAGAGTGTATTTAAAACATACTTCATCATTCCTGGGGATATGTCTAGAAAATGTACTGGGGTATAGGTATTACCATCTAGTTAGTTAATATTATAATAGAATCATGACCTTTTAGTTACTTAATTTCAGTGATTATTTTGGTCAAAGCATTTGACTCATCAGGGCTTCCAAAAATATTAAAAACACTGAGTCTCTGGTTTTGAAACAATACAGTAGAAAGAAGCTGTCAATCAGCATTTAGTTCCCAAGGAATTGATGTTTGCATTTCTTATACCTTAATATCTAATACCTTAATAACTAACTGCTAAGAGCAGTTCTTTGTAAGAAAGATATTTATATACAGTTTTTAATAATGCTAGAATTTGTATGTCACTTTATGGCTTTCAGAATACTTCTTTATACCTTATTCCTTTTGATGTTCAAAATGACTTCTCAAAATCATAGAAAAATTGCTTAAATTTTAAATTTTTTACAGCTGAGCCTTTTCATTACCTATAAAATGAGGATGATTCCAGCTTTCTGGAAACATTATGAGCAGAAGGGAATATGTAAAGGGCTTAGTATGTAGTGAGTGATCAATAAATGGTAGTCAGTATGATTATTATCATCATTATTCATAATTATATTTATCAAACATTTGAGGCACATATGGGCTACCCTCCCTAGCTAGTAACACAATCAGCATGTGAATGTAGGTCCTTCTAATTCAAGAGCTCATGCTCATCTGTTTCCACTGCTATCACTTCTATAGAGTCAGATCACATTAAACTCTGTAGAGAAAATAGCAATGAATAATAGCATTGAAAGATGGGTTGCATTTGTAATATACAACATTTTTATTTAATAACAGCTGAAGTTTGTATGGTGCTCTCTGACCTTCAGAAAACTTGGTTTAACTTATTCCTCTTGATGTTCAAAACAACATCTCAAGATCTTAGAAAAATTGCTAAATTCTGAGACTCATTTTCATTACCTATAAAATGGGGATGGTTCCACCTATTTTGAAGCAGTGTTTTTATACATTATCATTTCTAGGCGTCACGTTTATCTTTTACTCCAGTTTTTACTGGCAGTCCCTGTCTATCATCATCATTATTGTGGCTTGTAGTGATTCCTTACATTTGTTAAAAGTCTCAGCAGTGTATTCAGATTGTGATTTTTTTTTTAGATTTTTTAAAAAAGATTTATTTATTTGGGGCGCCTAGGTGGCTCAGTTGGTTCAGCATCTGCCTTTGGCTCTGGTCATGACCTTAATGTTCTAGGAGTCCTGTGTCTAGCTCCCTGCTCAGTGGGGAGCCTGCTTCTACATCTCCCTCTGTCCTTCCCCCACCCCCTGCTCGCTCACTCTCTGTCTCTCTCAAATAAATAAATAAAAGTAAAATGAAGATTTATTTATTTGAGAGAGACAGAGAGAGAGTGATCATGGGGGGTGGGGCAGAGGGAGAGGGAGAGATAGAATCCTCAAGCAGATTCTGCCCTTCTGAGTGTGGAGCCTGACTCAGGACTCAATCTCACGACCCATGAGATCATGACCTGAGCCTACACCCACTCTTTTTTTTTTTTTGAAGATTTTTTATTTTTTATTTTAAAAAAAATTTTTATAAACATATAATGTAACCCCACCACTCTCTCCCAGCACCCCTCCCCACTGCCCCCCTCAGTTTGTTTTATGACATTAAGAGTCTCTTTTGGTTTGTCTCCCTCCCGATCCCATCTTCTTTCATTTATTCTTTTCCTACCCCCCTATCCCCTCCCCCCCATTGCATCTCCACTTCCTCATATCAGAGAGATCATATGATAGTTGTCTTTCTCCGGTTGACTTATTTCACTAAGCATAATACCCTCTAGTTCCATCCATGTCATCACAAATGGCAAGATTTCATTTCTTTTGATGGCTGCATAGTATTCCATTGTATATATATACCACCTCTTCTTTATCCATTCATCTGTTGATGGATATCTAGGTTCTTTCTCCATAGTTCGGCTCTTATGGACATTGCTGCTATAAACACTTGGGTGCACGTGCCCCTTCGGATCACTACATTTGTATCTTTAGAGTAAATACCCAGTAGTGCAATTGCTGAGTCATAAAGTAGCTCTATTTTCAACTTTTTGAGGAACCTCCATGCTGTTTTCCAGAGTGGTTGTACCAGCTTGAAGTCCTATCAACAGTGTAGGAGGGTTCCCCTTTCTCTGCATCCTCACCAGCCTCTGTCATTTCCTGACTTGTTAATTTTACCATTCTGACTGGTGTGAGGTGGTATCTCATTGTGGTTTTGATTTGTATTTCCCTGATGCCGAGTGATGTGGAGCACTTTTTCATGTGTCTGTTGGCCATCTGGATGTCTTCTTTGCAGAAATGTCTGTTCATATCCTCTGCCCATTTCTTGATTGGATTATTTGTTTTTGGGTGTTGAGTTTACTAAGCTCTTTATAGACCTTGGTTAGTAGCCCTTTATCTGATATGTCGTTTGCAAATAATCTTCTCCCATTCTGTCAGTTGTCTCTTGGTTTTGTTGACTGTTTCCTTTGCTGTGCAAAAGCTTTTGATTTTGATGAAGTCCCAATAGTTCATTTTTATCCTTGCTTCCCTTGCCTTTGGCATTGTTCCTAGGAAGAAGTTGCTCTGGCTGAGATCGAAGAGGTTGCTGCCTGTGTTCTCCTCAAGGATTTTGATGGATTCCTTTCTCACATTGAGGTCCTTCATCCATTTTGAGTCTATTTCCGTGTGTGGTGTAAGGAAATGGTCCAATTTCATTTTTCTGCATGTGGCTGTCCAATTTTCCCAACACCATTTGTTGAAGAGGCTGTCTTTTTTCCACTGGACATTCTTTCCTGCTTTGTCGAAGATTAGTTGACCATAGAGTTGAGGGTCTATTTCTGGGCTCTCTATTCTGTTCCATTGATCTATGCCTACACCCACTCTTAACTGACATAGCTACCCAGGTGCCCCCAGATTGTGATATTGTGATATATATTTAGATGTTACAATATAAATGGATTCTGAAGCCAATAAATTTGGGTAACAATTTATTCGGTAGGGTTACTTAGATTATCTAGCAAAATGCAGAATCTATTGGAGCTTTTTATTTTCTGTTGTCCCCTGGGAATCTCCAAGAAGGAAGAGGGTGTATATAGTAGATGGTATATATATAAAACATCCCCTCAACTAATTTAACCAAAGAATCCTTTCCCCCTGCCCAGAAAAATTAATTTTATTGGAATAAACAGATCTAAAGCAATGATTATCTGAAAACTCTGGACCCATTACATCAGTATTGCTTAGGGTACTTTAAGTTCCCAGATTCCTAGGTCATACCCCAGTCCTGCTAAAACAAAATTTTGGGGAAGTGGCAGAAAACATCTCTTCCCTTCTCATAAATGATTGAGCTAATTGGAGCTCTGTTCTCAACTATCTACTAGTCTTATTGTACATCTTCTTGAAACTGTGGTGTTCACTCCCGTGACTTCAGTGCTCCATTGCTCTAAAACATACTGGGTCTATTTCTCCTATTTACTGATTCTAGATGCTTAGAAATAATAGCTTTTTGAACAACTCCGATCAGATGTTTCATGGGACCTCAGACTTCTCATGTTAAAAATGAAACTAATTATTCCCTTCCTCAAAACAGAAACAAAAACCCAAAAAACAAATGAGAAAATCCCCTCTGCTTCTTTTTTCATGTTGCCTGCCTTAGTAAGTGAAGCCTATCCCAGAACTAGATGTCCAAGTCAGGAACCTAAGAATCAGGCCTAGCTCTTCTTCCTTACTCACAATATCCCTTCAGTTACCAAGCCTGTCCATTTTATCTTCTAAGTACTTCTTCAGTCCTTCCAGTTCTATCCTTAGTACCTCTATCTTGATCTAGCCCTCTGTTACTTCTCTCATAAACTGTAATTGCCTCTTGATTTCCTACCTCCAATCCTGTTATTCTTTAATTTAGGCTCCATACTACACTCTTCCTGATATTTTCAAGCTTCTGATATGATGATATAGCTGTTTTGCTTTAACCAGTGATTTCATACCACTCTTAGGATTAAATCTGAGCTGCTCAGTTTAAGAGGCATGTCAAAGGCCCTGCCTGCCTGACAAGCATTATCTCACTCCACTCTTCCCCTTGCTCTCTAGTGTTCGTCCACTCAAGATTCTTCCATTCCTTTTCCGTATCATGCCAGGCCTTTGTATGTGTTTCCCTTGTCTCTAACTGCCTTCCCCTTCTCCTGTCTTTTCTTCTTCTTCTTTTTTTTAAGATTTTATTTATTTATTTATTTATTTATTTGTCAGGGAGAGAGAGAGAGAGCACGCACAAGCAGGCAGAGTGGCAGGTAGAGGCAAAGAGAGAAGCAGGCTCCTTTCCGAGCAAGGAGCCGGATGTGGGACTCACTCCCAGGACTCTGGGATCATGACCTGAGCCGAAGGCAGTGGCTTAACTGACTGAGCCACCCAGGCATCCCCTGTCCTTTCTTCTTCTAAGCTTTGTATCTAGCTAACTACTCACTGTTTACTTTCTATTCAGAAATCTCTTCCCAAGACCTTTCTTACTTTCTAGACCAGGTGAGAATCTCATGCTGTATCTTTTTTGTACTTCCTCACCACTCTTCATTGTTATCACCTATTTTATTATAGTGGTTGCTTTTCATTGTGGTGATGCTGCTTTTTACCTTCCCTTTTACATTGATCCCTCTTTTTTTTTAAATCTAACACCTATTTATTTTTTTAAGAGATTTTTATTTATTTATTTGACAGACAGAGATCACAGTTAGGCAGAGAGGCAGGTAGAGGGGTGGTACGGGGGAAGCAGGTTCCCCGCTGAGCAGAGAGCCCGATGCAGGGCTCAATACCTAGACCCTGGGATCATGACCCAAGCCGAAGGCAGAGGCTTTAACCCACTGAGCTACCCAGGTGCTCCTGATCCCTCTTTTTTAGAGCAAGAACTCTCATTTTTAATGGGCATATTGCCCCAAGGAAACAACTACATTCTTTTCCATTACAGCTAGGTTTGGCCTTATGATTAAGTCTTGGGAAATGAGATGTACCTTGAGTATGACTTATGTAAAATAGTATTAAAGGGAAAATGCATGTTGTTCTTTGCTCCTCCCCCTTTCTTTTTCTGCTGATGAGCATGCAAATGTGCTGACTGGCTCCTTGAGTAGCCATACTGCGCCATGAAACGGCACTGAGGACAAAAGAGCGGCTGCATGGAAGGGGCCTGGATTTCTTATGACTGCACTTTATTACCATTATCAGCCCTGGACTCCTGGCTTCCATGTTTACTTAACGTCAGAGAAAAATAAGCTTCCATCTTGTTAAAGCCTAGTGTTAGTTACTTCAGTGTTTTTACTCTCTGATATAGCTGTTCTTCACATGAACTTCCTGTGTTTGGATAATTCTGTACCTTCTAAGCCTTAGTAAAAGGCAGAAGCCCTTTCACAGTAAAAGAGCTATATACTCACCCCAGTAGCTTCCTTTGTAGCTGGACTATGGATGTATGATCATGATTCAACCAGTGCGAAGTATTTTCCCCACTTGTGAATGCATGAGTTAGTGATACAAACAAATGGAGGCAGCAGTGAGTTCTTGCTCACAGTGGTCATGGTTGGATGGGACTTTTGCGGGGCGAGCAGCAGTAGACCATTCAGGCTGGAGGTGCCATCTGTTGTTCAGGACCAGTGAGATAGGTACTGCCAATTGTCGCAGTTAATGCTTGCTGAGGTCTTCACTGGACAAGTTCTACGGCATCACTTTCCATGGTTTCCTCCCTCATACAGAGTTTCTGAGCCTGTTTCTTCAGCTTCCCAGCAATTCCATGAACTAACATTTTCTTTCTGGTTTAAACTGAGCGAAGGTTTCTGTTGCTTGTGGTTAAAATCCTTGACTGAAGTAGTTATGACTAGTCTTCCCTAGCAGACTGTAAATGCTGGGAGGGCTGTCTTCTCATCAGTGTATCTGACAGTGCCTACCATTTCAATATATCCTAGCTTAGTGCCTGGCATATTAAATTGGTGCTCACTATTTTTTTTTTTTAATAAATGAGAAATCCATGCCTCTGATCTTAACTTTTTTACCTATCCTAGCAATTTCACTTTAGCTCCATTAATCAACGGAAACCACTCTTTGTAAGATGATTTCTGGTGTTCTGCTTTCCAAATCCATTGGATACTTTTCACTCTAGCTTGATTAACTTCTTTAAAGGCTTGATCACAGGGATGCCTGGGTGGCTCAGTGGGTTAAGCCGCTGCCTTCCGCTCGGGTCCTGATCCCAGAGTCCTGGGATCGAGTCCCACATGGGCTCCTTGCTCGGCAGGGAGCCTGCTTCTCTCTCCGTCTCTGCCTGCTTGTGTGCTCTCTCTGTCTCTCCTCTCTGACAAATAAATAAATAAAATATTTTTTTTTTAAAAGGCTTGATCACAGTATCCCTTGCTGGTTCTCATTTTACCATTCTGACAATTTTTCTTTCGGTTTCTGAAGCTATTCCTTGTTATCTGCCAGCTCTTATGTCCTGCTCTTCCCCCAGAATTCTTTCTTTCAAACCTCTCAGATTCAACATGTCCTACATGTCTGAAATTAAACAAATTTTGTTGTCCCTCCCCAGCAGACAGATATTATAGATATGGCTATTATCTAAATCATTTGCTTAATCTAATTCTCAGCAAATTAGCTGAAATTAAGTTAATATGCATGTGTAAATTCACAGTTAAAATTTGTTCTCAGATTTTTTTCCCTTAGTACTTTCTATTTTTCTATTAGTGTATAAATGAAATTGTTTATAACTTCCAAATTTTGTTTAGTACCAGGACTTCAATAATGAATAGAGACACAAATAATAATATATATTAATAGTGCATGTTGAATAGACCTAAATTATAGAATACATTTGCCATCTGTATTTGTCTACCTTGATAAATAATTTTAATTACATTTTAAGTAATTTTAATTTACCATTTCTATCTAATGGAATTTTTAATCTTTTCAAAGTAGAATGAGTATCTTAGCTTTTAGAAAAATGTAGTACAAAACATACAAAGAAAGGGGACATAATATTTGAAAAAATAGTCAAACTTAGTTGTACTTATTTTTATTTATTTATTTTTATTTGTTTATTTTAAAAATTTTTTTTAAGATTTTATTTATTTATTTGACAGACAGAAATCACAAGTAGGCAGAGAAGCAGGCAGAGAGAGGGGAGGAAGCAGGCTCCCTGCCAAGCAGAGAGCCCGATGTGGGGCTCAATTCCAGGACCTTGGGATCATGACCTGAGCTGAAGGCAGAAGCTTTAACCCACTGAGCCACCCAGGCGCCCCTGTACTTATTTTTATATAAAAATTTCACCTATAATCTCACTTAATTCACTTTGACATTTTCAGTTAAGTGTTTTGAAAGTCTTAATAATTTGCTTTAACCAAATATGTATTTTCCTTGAACTTTCTGAGTAACAATCATGTAAATAGCATGACAGGGCATTTTCAGTTAGAAGCTTCTTCACCAGTTCAATTACCTTGTAAGAAAAACCTATTCTTCATATTGGGAAATCATTAAGCCACATTAACAAATAAAAATTGGTTGTAATGTTGTAAACATTCAAACAGAGAAGTTGAGAAAAGTATTGAAATTTGCTAGGTAGCTTTTTATATTTAATCAACCCAAGAAAACAGCTGATGCATAAAAGTATGTTAGCATAATTTTGCTCATTTGAAACCCATAAGCTTAATTAGATTTTTTTCAACCACTTAATTTATGGAAGAACAGTAGTTTTTTTTAAATTTTAATTTTGTTTAATATCTTTTGTTCAAAGGTACATAAAAAGAAATTTTTCCCTTTATAATAATTTCTTCCAACTCTCTTAAAATAAGCTATTTTAAGAGTTCCCTTTGTTGATATATTGATGTAATGCTATGTGCCTTGTATACTTAGGATTATATTAAAGCTAATGGATTTATTTCTAACTAGTTATTATTTCCTATTATAAATCTGCTTGAATATTTGAACATTTTGAATAAAGCCAGTTTTTAAATTGGTTGCTGTGAATACCATGATATTGAATACGCTTGTGTAGTCATGTATTCTGTGGACTGTTGCTTGTACATCACCCAGCGAAGGTATCTTTTGGTCTTGATCATTCCCAAGTTAATCTCTTCCTTTTGTAGAATTAGGAATGCATGAGGGTAAAATCAGCATTCACAGTAGTTTAGAGAAAATAAAACTAGAAATTTGAAAATATGCAGATAAGTTTCTGTGCTGTTTGTATAATTTATACGTATGTCATGTAGAAAGCATCTTTATAGGTATTCTAGTTTTATACACCTGACCTGGGGACATGTCCAAATGGAGATTGTTGAATTTGATTGTAAGCCATTTCTCAATTTTTATTTTGGCACAATTGTCATTCTTAATTGAAGCTATTTTAGAAATGCCAAAGCTGATAAACTTCCTATTACTGTTAATTACCATATAACAGGCCTTAGGTTTTATCAGTTTTAGGATAATGTTAAACTCTAGCCATCTACAGGGAATAGAGAACTTTTTTTGCATATGTTTGATAGTTATTGAACACCCATGATATAGGTACTAAATAAGAATGCAGATTCTTTGTCCTCAAGTTTCTTGATCACTACCTATTGAAACCAAATTTAAATAAAAGAACTATATCACAAGCAAAGCTGATTTTTTAAATTTTTTTATTTATTTGACAGAGAGAGAGAAATCACAAGTAGGCAGAGAGGCAGGCGGGGGAGGGGGGGGTGGAAGCAGGCTCCCAGCCGAGCAGAGAGCCCAGTGTGGGTCTGGATTCCAGGACCCTGAAATCGTGACCTGAGCCGAAGGCAGAGGCTTAACCCACTGAGCCACCCAGGTGCCCCCAAAGCTGATTTTTAAAGAAGATTTTATTTATTTATTTATTTATTTGAGAGTAAAAGCATGAGAGGGAGTATGGCAGAGGGAGAAGCAGGCTCCCTGCCAAACAGAGAGCCTACCGTGGGGCTTGATCCCTGTACCCTGGGATCATGACCTAAGCCAAAAAGCAGGTGCTTAACCCACTGAGCCACCCAGGCACCCCAAACAAGGCTGCTTTTTAGGACATTTTCTGACTTTGTTCAAGTAGTTGTGCTCAGGTGTAAACTCACTGTGTGTAATTACTAATGGTAGAATTTAAAAAAAAAAAAACCTGTCTGACTGACTGAACCAGTATCACTTACCTGATATATTTAATTTTTAATGACTTTAAAATTGTTACTAAATATAATACCCAATTTCTTGTGTTTCTATATTTAACAGGAGAGTCATGGAAACAAGGTGATTGTTTGAATTTTTTTTTCCTTCTCAAGTATTTAGAAATCTTTCCACATTACTGCACAGCAAATTCTACATGTCAGACTAACAAACCAGTGCTGTAAATTTCCAAGCTTTATTTAAAGGATGATTTAAAATCTGAAGGGGCTAAACAACTACTATAACTGTGGATTATATTTTAATAATTAAATATTTGCTAGTAGTATTTTTTTAATGATTCATACAGAGGAAAAACAATTCACCCTTGGGGTTCAGTGAGGTTTCTTTATTTTTTTTAACATTGAAGTAGAAAAAGACAGGGGTGCCTGGGTGGCTCAGTAGGTTAAGTGCCCAACTCTTGGTTTTGGCTCAGGTCATGATTTTAGGTTTGTGGGATCTAGCTCAGAGCCAGCTCTGCTCTTAGCATGGAGTCTGCTTGAGATTTCCCTCTCCCTCCTGCTGTACTCCTTCCCCTCTGCCACTCCCCCCAACACCTGCGTACTCTGTTTCTCTCTTTCAAACAAATAACTAAAATCTTTTTTTAATAAAATATTTTATTTATTTATTTGACAGATAGAGACCACAAATAAGTAGAGAGACAGGCAGAGAGAGGAGGAAGCAGGCTTCTCACCGAGCAGAGAGCCCGGTGCGGGGCTCAATCCCATGACCCCAGGACCATGACCGGAGCTGAAGGCAGAGGCTTTAACCCACTGAGCCACCCAGGTGCCCCTAAAGTCTTTTTTAAAAAGTAGAAAAAGACAAAAGGCAGCAGAAGTAGAGAGTGAGATGTTATACAAGTTGGAGAAGCAAAAGGCTGAAATTACATAACTATCTTTTGGGGGAAATAGAACTAATTTCAACAAAATCCTGTTGAATGATTGCTGTAGTTGCATGCATATTGAGATTATATAATGACATTTCTGGTAGATGGCAGCCAAGTAGCATGAAAGCTGGTAGCAAATAACTATGTGGTGGGAAAACTATGGATTAACTGTCAGGAGGGAATTTGAAGCTTTGTTCTTTTTTGGCTCATTTTGCATTCTGCCACACTGATACATTCTGTCTTGATATGTGTTGTATTTCTTATGGTGGAGATAAATGCATGGTTTCCCCAGCTATCATAGTAGGTGTCTCTGGGACATCCTTACACCAAAGCCAGAGGATCCCAAATCAAATGCTGCTTTGTTTTTTAATCATCTAAATGTCACCTAACATGGCTGAAGCCTATAGTTTTAGATATGAATAGTGATTTACAAGCCCAGATTACAGTAAGGGAGTTTGAGTTTAGGGGCTGGTGCTGTGTAGGAAAGGTAAAGAGTGACATTGGCTCTTAGCTATGTGTTTTTTAAATGGTTGGTTAGGTTGCTTGTGCCCTGGTAGCCTGTACCTCTTAGTACATCTCTGATATATCTGGGATATCTAGCCCCTGCGTGCATGGCCACTTTTGATATGAGTCAGGATTGCCTCAAAGAAAGTACTTATCTTCTCCTCTCTATCCCCCTTTTGCTGCTTAGAGATTCAGCATTTGCCGCAGATCATCAGTATCTTCTTTTATCTATCTGTGGCTCACCTTTTTTACTTTTCAATAAGGTGGGGTTAGCATGAGATAGCCTACAATAAATAGTAGTTTTGATAAGAATTGATTATGTCCTAGTAAAATTATTTGAAGTAGCGAAATTCATATTAAAGTTATGTTGACAGTATATTTTGGTCAGAATAAAAACCTCATACCCAGGGGTGCCTGGGTGGCTCAGTGGGTTAAGCCTCTGCTCTCTGCTCAGTCATGATCCCAGGGTCCTGGGATCGAGCCCCCCACTTGGCTCTCTGCTCAGCAGGGAGCCTGCTTCCCCCTCTCCCTCTGCCTGCCTCTCTGCCTACTTGTGATCTCTGTCTGTCAAATAAATAAATAAATAAAATCTTTTTTAAAAATTTAAAAAACAAAAACAAAAAACCTCATATCCAGAGCATTCAGCATGCGAGTCCTTTCTGTTTAAACGTAATGTACATTAAAATCTTTGTAGAAACTTTGAATTAAAATGTAATCAAATAGATTATTGATTTGGGTTTTCTTTGGGCATACTGATAATTTGTTATGAATTGACTTTTGCTAAATCAAGTAACTATAGAATTTCTTGAATTAAAAATATATGTGATTTTATGTGAAGTTTCAGAAATAGCCATAGTATTTACAGGTTGTGTAGGGGTGTGCTGGAGCAAACCTTCACTGCCTTATGAGAGCAGATTTTAACATTTCAGGAATTTCATGTGCTGGTTGCTCAATACAGATATTACTTAAAATTAAATCGTGTAAACTTGTAATTATGTTATATTAAAAACAAATACTCAAGATTCATTACTTCCTAATTAATTGACTGTTTTACTATTTTCTATGCTCTTGATGTTATTTATGCCTGTTGTATCTACGTGGTTGAGATACTTACTGTACAATGGTGGACTACGGTGTATCTTTTCCTAAATCCGTTTTCAGTGGTATCACTTGAACTTGGTCATGGTGGAGTATTTATACCACAGAAATTGGCCAATGCTACATGTTAAGGATTGATGTATTATTTTACTGATTGTACTTACAGTGATGGAGAAAATGTTAATGCACATTGTTGTCTATAGTCATTATATTGTAAATAGCACAAAAATTGAGGAAATACTCTTTCAAGATTCAAAAACTATAATCCAGTCAACGTTCATGGAATTACACTCAGAGAGGCAGTTAATAAGCATTTACCAGCATCCCACAGGATTAAATTCATCAAACCTTGTTAATTGTTTTTTTAACAAATCACCATTTAATATAAGTGCTTTAAATTGAAGCTACAGAAATGACGATAAAATGTATTTTTATTCATCCAATATCAGTTGCTTATCAGAACATGAGATATATTTATGCATCTATAATAAAAAACTAACTTGTAGTTTTCTTAAATTTTATTTACAATAAAAACTAGCTTTTAGTTTAGTTTTGTTTTTAATTTTCGTGTCTTCTAACAGTCTCTGTTCTTCTTACTGGAAGTTCTTTAAATGATTGATCAGAGTAACCTTAAAAACAATGACATCAAAAACATGAGTTGTGTCTTAGAGATTGTGATTCCACAGATTTATGGATGGCCTAAGGACCTGCATTTTATAAATCTTCCCTGGTGGTACCAATCATCAGACATGCCTAGGAATCACTGTATGACATAATTTCCAGTACGTTTTTGAATAATTGGAGACATTTTACTTGGAGTAAGTAAAATAAAGAAGATAAAAGGAACTTCAGCAAACTATATGCTGTTTATCTATTGAGTTTAATGACACTATTATATACCTCATTTTGTGCTGTTAGAATATCATGAGCAGTATACCATGAAGATCTTTTTAGTGCATCACTAAGGCTTTTTTTTTTAACTTTTTTTTTTTTTTCACTTTTAAGGAATCTCTATACCCAGTGTGGGACTCAGACCCACAATCCTGAGATCAATTGTCGGGTGCTGTACCGACTAAGCTAGCCAAGCACCCCTAGTTCATCACTAACTTTTAGCCAAAGAAAGTATCAGTACAAATGAAGAGTCTGAAGATGGGTTTTCTTGTCCTGACTCTGTCATTTTAGGGTTCTGTTACCTTGCATGTATAATTCTCTTTCCTTTAAAAAAATCTACATTTTTTTCATCCATAAAATGAGATTATACTATGTAATCTTTAAGGTAGAAAAGATGATTGATCAAAACATTACCCTTCATTCATAGAGATTTATTTTTCAGTGCTGCTTCTGAGTCCACTTAGTTATCTTATCCCACAAAAAAAAACAAAACTGCAGTGATTGTAATTTGTCTCTTTTACTTGTTTCTTTCATTGTATAATGGGGATAATGACAGTACCTATTCTCATAGTGTTATTTTGGAGTTCCAGTAAGTAAATTTTTAGTGTTTAAAAGAATTTCTGGTACAAAGTATGAGCTACATAAATATTAGCTGCTATTCTGTTTTCTTCCCCTTTCCTCCACCACTTTCCTACCTCTGCTTTCTCCCATAGCCCATCTTTCTCTTCTTTTTCTGTCGCTTTTCTTTCTCCTGAGGGTTGATGGTGAAGGTACCTAGTTTCTACTAAATGACCACCATTTTTCTTCTTCTTTTTTTTTTTTTAAAGATTTTATTTATTTATCCGACAGACAGAGATCACAAGTAGGCAGAGAGGCAGAGAGGCAGAGAGAGAGAGGAGGAAGCGGGCTGCCCGCAGAGCAGAGAGCCCGATGCAGGGCTCGATCCCACGACCCTGGGATCATGACCCAAGCCGAAGGCAGCGGCTTTAACCCACTGAGCCACCCAGGCGCCCCACCATTTTTCTTCTTAACAAGCAGAGTAGCAAGAAATATTCTTTAAAGATGCAGTACATTTCAGTACATTTATAACAAATTAAGAAAACCTTTAAAGTCTCTTAGAAAGATTTCTTTTTCCAGCGACAAGGCAGACTAAAACCTCAAAAAGTCTCCTGCTATGAAAATTTAGTAGTGCTGAATAAAACATAACTTCTAAAAAAAAATGTCTCCTTTAGATTTCAAGAGAGTAAGGAAAATACCTGAGAGGATACAGACACCCACGTATTTTTTTTTAATAAATGATTTTTATGTATATTGAATGAGGTTGGCTTTCATTTTCCTTTCTTGAACTGGCCTCCTCTGATTTTGGTATCAGATTTTGCTAGGCTCTTTAAAAGAACTAAGGCATTTTCCCTCTCTCTGTTCTTTTGCATAGATTGTAAGATGTGGTCTATCGCTATGCATCCTGGAAAATGCACTTGTTAGACTTTCTGGGCTCAGTGGTGTTTTTTTTACAGGAAGATTTTTGACTATGAATTCAATTTCTTTAATAGTTGCAGCTTCTATTTAGTATTTCTAGTTCTTCTTTGATCTGTTTTTATAATTTCTGTATGCTGTAAAAATTGTTTGGTTTAAGTTTTCACATTTGTTGACATTAAATTTTTGATAAGATTCTCTGGTATTTGTAGATTTTTAATATTGTTTATTTATACTAGCCTTTTAAAATTTAACTAATAGGGGCACCTGGATGGCTCTGTCAGTTAAGCCTCCAGCTCTTGGTTTCAGTTTGGGTCATGATCTCAGGGTCGAGAAATTGAGCCCTGCATTGTGCTCACACAGAATCTGCTTATTCCTCTCCCTTGCACTAGCTTGTGCTTTCTCTCTCACTTAAATGGATAAATAAATAAATGTCTTTAAAATTTGACCTATTAATAAGGAATCTGTCTATAATTGTTTTAAGAGACCCAGCTTTCAATTTTATAGTTTCTTATTTCATTAAACATTAATTCTCCTTTTAGTATTTCATATATTTTTCTTTCTCTGTTTTCCCCTCCCATTGGTGTTATTTTTTTACAGTTTCTTGTATTAAATATTAGATAATTAACTTTTTAAAAAAATATTTTATTTATTTATTTGACAGACGGAGATCACAGGTAGGCAGAGAAACAGACAGAGAGAGAGAGAGAGAGGAAGAGAAGCAGGCTCCCCGCTGAGCAGAGAGCCCAATGCTGAGCAGAGATCCCAGGACCCAGGAATCATGACCTGAGCCGAAGGCAGAGGCTTTAACCCACTGAGCCACCCAGATGCCCCTAGATAATTAACTTTTAATCTTGTTTCTTGATTTATTTGGGTCTGTTTTTTCCTATAAACAATAATTAGAATATTTCTCTCAATACTTGGTACATTAGATTGTGTCTGATAAAGTTATAGCGACCTTATAATTTCCATTGTGAATTCTTCTTTGACCCATGAATTATTTTGAGCTTTTTAAAATCCCTAAATGTATTAGGAAACTTGGTTTGGTATTCCTTTTATTATAAATTTCTCATTCCTAACTTTATGGCAAGTTAGTTTCCTCTGTCTGTTGTAATAAATTACCACAAATTTAGTGACTTAAAACACCACAAATTTATTATCTTATAGTTCTGAGTGTCAAGTCCACCATTATTCTCTCTGGGGTAAAAATCAAGGTGTTAGCAAGGCTGTGTTCCTTTTGGGAACACAGGGGAGAATCTGTTCCCTCTTTTTTCTAGTTTCTAGTGACCACTTGTGTTTCTTGGCCAGTGACTTATTCCATCTTCAAGTCTCTGACTCTCAGATCTCTGCTTCTATGCACAGATGGCCAACAGACACAGGAAAAGATCCTCAACATCACTCACCATCAGGGAAATACAAATCAAAACTACAACCACCTCACACCAGTCAGAATGACTAAAATTAACAAAAAAGGAAACAACAAGTGTTGGTAAGGACGGGGAGAAAGAGGAACCCTCTTACACTGTTGGTGGAAATGCAAACTGGTGCAGCCACTCTGGAAAACAGTATGGAGGTTCCTCAAGAAGTTAAAAATAGAACTACCCTGTGATGGAGTAATTTCACTACTAGGTATTTAGCCAAAGGATACAAAAATACTGATTTGAAGGGATACATGCACCCTGATGTTTATAGAAGCATTACCAATAATAACTAAATTATGGAAAGAGCCCAAACGTCCATCAACTGATAAACGGATAAAGAAGATATGGTATGTATGTATGTATGTGTGTGTTTGTATGTATATAATGGAATGTTGCTCAGCCATAAAAAAGAATTAAATCTTTTGCAATGGCATGAATGGAGCTAGAGAGCATTATGCTAAGTGAAATAAGTCAGAGAAAGATAAATACCATTTGATTTCACTTATATGTGGAATTTAAGAAACAAAACAAACAATCATAGGGGAAAGAAAGAGAGAGGCAAACGAAGAAACAGACAATCTTTTAACTCTAGAGAACAAACTTAGGGCTACCAGAAGGAAGGTGGGTGGAAGGATGGGTTAAATAGGTAGTGGAGATTAAGGAGTGCACTTGGGATGAGCACCAGGCATATGGGTCTGTTGAAATCACTAAATTGTATACCCGAGACTAATATTACACTGTATGTTAACTAACTAGAATTTAAATAAAAACTACATCAAAACTAATGATGTACTGTATGGTAACTAATGTAAGACAATTAAAAAAAAAACTTAGGGGAAAAAACCCTCAAAAACCTCTGTTTCTTTACTTATATCTTCCCTGATCCTTTTGCCTTGCTCCTTTTGTGATTACATTGGGTCTACCAGGCAAACCAGCACAGTCTCCTAGAGGCCCTTAATTTAGTCACATGGGCAAAGTCCTTTTTGCCATGTAAGGTAACACAAGTTCTAGAGATTAGTATCTAGACATCTTTGAAAGCCCATTGTTCTCCCTATCACAGGCACCATGGTTTGAGTATATTCATGGGGCATACACTCTTTGGTATTTGTTGAGACTGTCTTTGTAGCCTAGCAAATGGTTTATTTTTATTAAGATTCCATATGTGCCTGAAAAGAACATAGTTGTGGGTATGTAGTTCTCTGCAAGATCGTATTTACAGGATCAGACTTGTTAAATATACTGTATGTAGCTTCCAAATCTTCACTGATATTTGTTTTTTAATAGATTGTGAGAGAAGTATGTTAAGATACTCCAATTTTATTCATTATGAGTATGTTTCTACTTATAATTCTCTCAGTTTCTGCTTATGTATAGTGGGGCTATGTTGTTAGGTATGTTCAGCTTCTGGGTTATTTTACATTATAGTAAATTTTCCCTTGTTACCATTAGTAATGGCCCTTTTAAAATGCATTGCTTTTGTTTATATTAATACAGGTATATCAACTTCGGTTGATGTTTGACTTAGGTATCTTAATCTCTTTATTTACTTTCTGTGTTGTAATGTTTTAAGTGTATTTCTTACATACAACATATAAATGGACTTTTAAAACATTCTGAGAGTACTGTCTTTCAAGAGATGAGTTAATCTTTTTATTATATATTATTTTATATTTTATGGTATGTTTGGATTTATTTCTTTCACTTTATTCATGTTTTCCCTTAATCATCCCTTACCTTCTTCTTTTTCTCCGGTTCTGACTGATAAACCTTTAGAGCATACCCCTCCCCCAGCCTTTCCTCATTTACTGTTTTGGGCTTTATGCATTCTGTTTCTCTTCCTCAGTATTACTATTAGATGTTTAACATGTGTGTTTGACTTAGCAAAGTATGAAGGTAGTATCTCTGTTGAGCTTCTTCAAAAACAAAAAAAACATCATAAAATTTCACCTTTTTAAAATACCATCCTCTTCTGCACGTTCTTTTTATTCTCTATCATTTTAGTTTCCCTCTATTTTAAAGTGTTCGTTGTATTAGGGTTTTCAGAGAAATAGAACCAAGAGGAGAGAGAGATCTGTTTTGAGAAATTGATTCGAGGGACGCCTAGGTGGCTCAGTTGGTTAAGCGGCTGCCTTCGGCTCAGGTCATGATCCCAGCGTCCTGGGATCGAGTCCCACATTGGGCTCCTTGCTTGGCGGTGAGCCTGCTTCTCCCTCTGCCTCTGCCTGCCACTCTGTCTGCCTGTGCTCGCTCTTTCTCTCTCTCTCTCTAACAAATAAATAATTTTAAAAAAAATTGATTCGAGGGACGCCTGGGTGGCTCAGTTGGTTGGGCGGCTGCCTTCGGCTCAGGTCATGATCCCAGCATCCTGGGATCAAGTCCCGCATGGGGCTCCTTGTTCGGCAGGGAGCCTGCTTCTCTCTCTGCCTCTGCCTGCCACTCTGTCTGCCTGTGCTCACTCTCTCTGACAAATAAATAAACTCTTTAAAAAAGAAAAAAAAAGAAATTGATTCACGCAGCTGTGGAGGCTTTGTAAATCCAAATCTGTAGAGTAAGGCAACAGGCTAGAGATCCAGGAAAGATTTGTAGTTCAAGACCAAAACAGTTTCCTGACAGAATTCCTACTTGCTTTGTTGAAGTTAATCATTATTCTGTTATGGCCTTCAGTTGATTGGTTGAGGTCCACTCACATGTTGGAAGTATGCTTTGCTCAAAGTTCACCAATTTAAGGTTAATCTCATCCAAAAAAATATCTTCCTAAAAGGGGGGTGCCTGGGTGGCTCAGTTGTTAAGCGGCTGCTTTTGGCTCAGGTTATGAACCCAGGGTCCTGGGATTGAGCCCTGCTCAGTGGGGAGTCTGCTTCTCCCTCTCCCGCTCCTCCTGCTTGTATTCCCTCTCTTGCTGTCTCTCTCTCAAATAAATAAATGGTATCTTTAAAAAAAAATCTTCATAAAAACATCCAAAATAATATTTCACCAAATACCTGGGTGCCATGGCCTAGCAAAGTTGACACATAAAATTAACCATCAAACCATCCAAATTTTTCAGTTTTCTGTTACTATTAAGATTCTGTGGGCACCTGGGTGGCTCAGTGGGTTAAGCCTCTGCCTTCGGCTCAGGTCATGATCTCAGGGTCCTGGGATCGAGTCCCGCATCGGGCTCTGCTCAGCGGGGAGCCTGCATCCCTCTCTCTCTCTGTCTACCTCTCTGCCTGATCTCTATCTCTGTCAAATAAATAAAAAATCTTTAAAAAAAAGATTCTTACTTATTTAGCTTTACCAATATGTTTATTGGTATATTTTCACATAATTTATTTTATTTTGCTCTCAGATATGAGTGATGGTTTAGTTAGGTATTGAATTCTTTTTTTTTTTTTTAGGTATTGAATTCTTGATAACATATTGATTCCCTCACCTCTTTGAAAGTAGTATTCTGTTGTTTCTAGCATTAGCTGTTTATTATGAAAAATTTACCTTCAATCTAATTTTCTTTGTAAGCAGTGTGTTCTTTTTTTGCTGATTATTTTTTTTAAAGATTTTATTTATTTATTTGATAGACAGAAATCACAAGTAGGCAGAGAGAGAGGAGGAAGCAGGCTGTCCGCAGAGCAGAGAGCCCAATGCGGGGCTCGATCCCACGACCCTGGGATCATGACCTGAGCCGAAGGCAGCGGCTTTAACCCACTGAGCCACCCAGGTGCCCTGATTATTTTTTAAGATCCTTGTTTTGTCATTGATTTCTGTGTTTTCACTACAGTTTATGTTAACTACAGATTTCTTTTTATTTATCCTTATTTTTGTCGTACCTGGATCTGGGAAAGCGTTCTGGTGGCTCATCAGTTTTGGGAAACTATCCGCTATTATCTTTTCAAATATTGTACCTCCCCTCTTCTTTCTATCATTTCCTTCTTGAATGTCTGTTAGAGATATAGGTTGTCTTCTCCATTTCCTTTGAGGTTTTTCTTTTTTCCTCAATGACTATTTATTTATTGAATTCCTCTTTGGTTCTTTTTTTTTTTTTAAAGATTTTATTTATTTATTTGACAGATAGAGATCACAAGTAGCAGAGAGGCAGGCAGAGAGAGATAGCAGGGAAGCAGGCTCCCTGCTGAGCAGATAGCCCGATGCGGGGCTTGATCCCAGGACCCTGAGATCATGACCTGAGCCGAAGGCAGAGTCTTAACCCACTGAGCCACCCAGGCACCCCTCTCTTTGGTTCTTTTAAAAATATTTTAGTTCACTTGTCATATGACCAGTTTTTTCATTGTGGCTTCTCTTTCTCCTTTTTAAAAATATGTAACCATTCTATACAGTTTTGTGGTTTTAGTTATTTTCAGATTACTGTATTTGTAGTTTTTGGAAGTTAATTTGTTTATTGCATCAGCTAAAGCTGTCCCCTCGTGGTGACTTCTGGAAATTTTAATTTTTTTTTTATTTTGAGCTTATCTTTCGTAGGGATTATTTCTTCTGTAGAAGTCCAATGTAGTGCATGATTATTCTTCTAGGGATCTTTACATTTATGTCTTCTAGATCCTTAAGGATTTCATAGGTCCAGCCAGATTTTATCTTATTTTCAAATGTATGATCTTCATATCATGTAAATTGTATAAATTTGAAAACCTCACATACATGGAATACTCTTCTAGAGTTTTGGGGTTTTTTTTGTTTTGTTTTGGTGGGTTTTTTTATTTTGGCTTGGTTTTGGGGTTTTTTTGTGTGTTGTTTTTTTTTGTTTTGGTGATGTTTCTCCTAACCCATTCTAGTCCTTAAACTAGTGACTACCTTCTTTGCTCCTTTGCTCCTTTGCAAAGTTGATGGGCATAGTTTTTCTAGTTACTTTTCCATTAGTAGCTCATTTCTTTTGTGTTTTATGCAGATGATCACCAACTAAAGGTGTGTTTTCTCTCAGATAAGGGATTTTATTTTTTTTTTTTAAGATTTTATTTATTTATTTGATAGACAGAGATCATAAGTAGGCAGAGAGGCAAAGAGAGAGAGTAGGAAGCAGGCTGTCCGCAGAGCGGAGAGCCCGATGTGGGGCTCGATTCGACGATCCTGGGATCATGACCCGAGCCGAAGGCAGCGGCTTTTACCCACTGAGCCACCCAGGCGCCCCTCAGATAAGGGATTTTAAAACTACCTCCAAGGCCTCAGCCATTAGAGCCTAGGGTTGGTTCTGAACCCTATGTATTGCCATTGTCTTGGCTCAAGCTTAGGGCTTTGGCTTTGGTGTTTGTTTATTTCCAGAAAAAAAATTAGCAATGTATTGTTTTAAAAGTGTTTTACCATTCCTATATGTTTACGACAGAAACAAAACTCCTGCACATCAACTTAGACTACCGTGTTATAAGAATTGAGTTTTTAAAATATTGATGAAATTTTAGTATGTCCTTACATTAAGATGTTGATTTACTCTCTATATTAATAAATTTTAAGAAATCTCTTTTGAGATTATTTTAACTTCTTCCTGCAGTGGGTTTTTTTAAAATGCTTTTTTTGGCATGTCTGTATATAATGAATATTTGGTAAATGTTTTCTAAGTGAAAATAATTTGTATGGTTTGTGCCAGTGTTCCAGGTGATTTTTGATTAGGTCATTTGCTTTAGGACTTATGCATTTCAGAGTTAGACGTAAAGACCCTACCAGACTATAAAATGATGATAATGATGATGATGGTAGTAATAATAATAGCTTCTAATACTTAGAAGGCACTTAATTCTCTTACTAACCCTGTGGTATAAAGTGTCATTATCACTGTTTTACTGATGAGGTTATTGAGACATAGAAAGTAATGTGCCGCAAATCACATGGCTAGCAAGTGGCAGAGCTGGAATTGAACTGAGTCTGTCTCCAGGAGCCTGTATTGGTAATGATGATACTCTAACTTTTGCATCCCATTGAGAGATACCATTTATTATTGTTCTATCCATGCTTAAAATCTTTCAGAGGCCTCCTACTGTCTTGTGCATAATGTTTAAATAAATATTTTAACGTGGCATTCATAGCTCTTCATGACTTTACTCCAGCCTACCTATTGTATCAAATCACATATCATCCCTGTTCTCTATCCCTAGTTATTAACAATTTTCCAAAGGCACTGTGCTGTTTTATGCTTCCTTTTTTATTATTATTATTATTATATTCTGCCTTCTGGCTGTAATGTGTCTTCCTTCTACTTCTCTCCTGAATGACCTCTGTATGTCCTTAGAAATTAGGACTTGTCCAGAAAGCTTCCGTACTGCTCATGAGATAGTAGTCTGTCTCAGTACTCCCCTAAATTTGTCCTTCCTTAATGTACCCATTCATAGCATTTATTTCACTAAGTTTTAATGATTTTCTTTGCTCTCAAGACTACTTTCCTAAGGTAAAGGTCTGTATTCTGTACATTTTTGTGTCCCCATGGCCTGGTAAAAACTACCTGACATAGAAGAGATATTCTATAAATATTTGCTGAATATAAATATTTGACATAGAAGAGATATTCTATAGATATTCTATAAATATTCTATAAATATTTGCTATAAATCTATAAATATAAATGAATGAATGATTCTCATTTCATGACTTGCTTTATAGACCATCTGTAAGACTTGCTTAGTGCAGTGTCTTGGTGAATTTTTAAATAGCGTTAGGAATTATTTTCTTAGTAATATTAATGAAAAGATGTTTGTAAGAACAAGAAGGCAAGTCACTTAGTGAGTTTCTTAAAGTATCCTTTTTAACAATATTTTTGCTTATTTAGTTGTAAAGTGACCATAGACTTCATAATAGTGCTTTATTTGAAAACAGTTCTGATTAGCTATTCAAAGATGATTCTTTGGTGAAGAATATTAACTCAGTTTTAAGTATGTATTAAGAAGAATGTCTAGTCTAGCTGCCATAATTCTTTGTTTTAATATTTCTACTTTGGCAATATTTAATGAAAATTTATCTCATTAAAGTTGAAATTACTAATAATTATGTTGTGACTGCATTTCATTTTTGTACTATCTTGACATTATATATGGAAATATTAATTTTATCAATAAACTCAGCATTATCTACCATCAAATACAGAATAAATAATAAATAAATAAATAAATAACCATATAGAATAAGTAAGTCTCTTGGAGAAAGAAGTGTGTTTTTAAAACATATCAAATATATTAATGGTTTTTATATCCAAATTTTCTTATAATTGTGTTGAAAATGTAATTGTTTAATTTGAAGGAAATATTTTCTTTCATGGGTTTAAAAAATTTTAACTTTAAATGGCATGAAAGGGATAAGAAGAGAAAATTACTTGTTTCAGTGTGATAGGCAGTGTATCTAGGCTAGCACTATTTTACTGCAGCTGAAATTCAAACATGAGGAAATTGCAGAAATTTACAATTCAATGTGTGTTTCATCAGGGAGAAATCCACAGATTGTTTTGACACTCAGTTAGAAATTCAGCATGAAGATGGACGTCTCATGAAATTTGCAGCTGCTGATTGAATTTATATTTCCATAAAGGCCATCAACAGTAGCAGCCTGCAGGGAAGAGGGGGGGAAAATGACAAAAATCGTGAGGCTAGCATTTTTCCTCAGTGTTATAGTGGCAAATTACTGGTAATAAGGGTTTACACTGACCAGGATTAAAGAAAAATATAGACAGCCAGAAGGGAAGGACTTCTCAGTTTAATTGATTTTAACTAAATATGTCTACATTTGATATCTAAATATGTGTTTAGTCATATGTAGAAAATGTAATATGGACCTAAAAGTCAGTTTATTCATCTTTACTATTTAAACAGGGAAAAAAAGGTAGTTTGTGATGTTATAGGTTTTATTGTATAAGTTATTTTCATAAGAGCCTCTTAAGATGGAAGATGAGTATTATAGGAACACAATACAAGCTTGTTTTCTATAAAATTGAGAAATCATTTCGTGTTCTTGCAAATAACTCACAATTTACTTTTTGAGAATACCAACTCATTATTTTCAGTATTAAAAAATTTTCTTTGAATGGACAACCAAGTAACAATCACAGATAACAAGTTGCCTTTTCACAGAAATTATTTTATTCTCATTTTAAAGTGGTTTCTTTTTTTGCAAAATCAACAAAAAGTCATTTCTTTTGTTTAATGCTTATCTTGTAGAGATTTCATATTGTACATGATTTTAAAATATTCATGGATTGTGGGTGAACTAAAGGATTAAGAATTTGTTCATTGTTCTTGCAGAACTCTTTGTCTCTGCGGATGGTGTGTGCTTTAACCTTAACAGGATGCCCTCAGATGGCTTTATTTGAAAGTTAATATTTGCACAACTGTATGTAAAAACAGTGTCGTTAGAAAAAAAAATTTGTTGTTTAAGATTATACAGTTTTAATATAAAAAGTGAGGCTATTATCCAGAAAATATATATGTAATGATTAGCCTTTATCTTTTTAACTTACTGGATTTTTTAAGAGTATAAGAACATAGAAACTGATTCCAATTAGTTTTGTTATATGTAATTATATTTGAGAACATCTCATATATCTATCCTGTAAACTATTCTGGTTTGAAAAAAAACAGTACATATGTCTGGTATCTGTGCTTTGTATATACATACACCTGGACATTTTTCAGGGATAAAGAATTTGAGTTAGATATTAAATCAGCATCTTCAGTTTAGATAATAAGAGTGTTCTTATTCTCCTAGGAGTCTATGATGCTTGCCTTTTCCAACATCACTTGCAATTGTTTTACTCTTTGTTACCAGAATCTGCCATTTTAATATATTTTCACATCTTGTGCATTCGTTTACAAACCAAAGCAAAACTATTTTGTGAGAGTCACACCACTGCATCGGCATATAGGTATTTGGAAAAACTATTTTCTCTTTTGTGTTTTTTCTTCATTGCATCGCTCAGGTATACACAGTTCAGATTTCCCTGTCTTTCTTTCTTCCTCGCCCTGCCTTCCCCATTTGAGGACTTAGTATTCCCAGTATTCCAAAATATAGGAGCTTAACAAATTACCTCTGATTAAGAGGAATCTTTTTGTTTGTTTGTTTTGTTTTAAGTTGCTGTCAATTCCATTACCCAATCAAATCAATAATTTTATTTTCTGTTTTGGCTTTTTGTCCCTGCCCATGTGTATTTTCAGTTTTTATACGTGGGATGTAATGTATTCTTTATTTATTCAACAAATTATTGATTTATATCTATGGATCAGAGACTAGTTTAGGCACTAGGGACACAATAGTAAACAACACAAAGCTTCCTTTCCACCTATATGGTATTTGCATTTTAGTGAGAGATATATAGACAGTAAACAAATGGATATGCAATATAGTGTTATGTGGAAATCTGAAAAACTGCAAAGCCAGGTAAGGGACTAGAATATTACAGAATGGGAATAGGGTGACAAGACAGTTTAGTAAGTTCCAAAGGGATCTCTCTGAGGATGTGCCATTTGAAAAAAACAGTTGCGTGAAGTGAGGGTGTGAGCAGTATTACAGAGTTCTACTCAATTCCTCTTTATACAGCATGACCCAAATTGCATGGGGTATTGCATTGTTTTGTTTTATTTCATTTTTACAAAAATGGCATTGATATATTTAATTTCTCTGGCACTTGTGTTTCTTACTTAACAGTAAATGAAGACCATCACTTAGTCAGAAGAGATAGACCTAACGCAGTTCTTTAGATAGCTGTGTATATTTCTATAATATGGACATACCACAGTTTGTTTAACCTTTGACCAATACTCTGATGGTATTTGAGTTGCTAGCAATTTTTTTTACAACTACTAAAAATGCTCCAGTAAACATCCTGTACAAATATGCCTTCCTACTCATGCTTCTTTGCCTCTAAGATACATTCCCAGAAATGTCATTGTTGTGGCAAAGGATATGTGCAATTTTTATTAATAAATATTATCGGAGTACTTACCAAAAAGGTCTTAAATACTTCACATTCTCATCAGCAGTATAAGTGAGTTTCCTCTTCTCCACAGCCTTATTGGCACTAGGTAACTTTGTACTATGTTTTGTCTATTACCTTTTATTTTTTTTAAGTTAGTTAACATACAGTGTAATATTAGTTTCTGGTATACAATATAGTGTTTCAGTGCTTCTATATATCACCCAGTGCTCATCACAAGAGCACTCCTTAATCCCCATCAGCTATTTCACCCATCCTTCCCCCCACCTCCCCGCTGGTAATCATTAGTTTGTTCTCTAAGGTTTAGAGTCTGTTTCATGGTTTACCTCTCTCTTCCTCCGCCCCCCCCTTTGCTTATTTCTTTGGTTTCTTAAATTCTACATATGAGTGAGATCATATGGTATTTATCTTTCTCTGACTCATTTCACTTAGCATACTAGTCTCTCGCTCCGTTCATGTCACTGCAAATGGCAAGATTTCATTCTTTTTGATGGCTGAGTGATATTCCATTCCATATATATACCACATCTTTTCCCCCTCCTCAGTTCTAAGGTTAGGGCTAGAGTTAGGGGTAGGGTTAAGGCCAGGGCCAGGGTTAGGCTAAGTATCTGTTATCCTGCAGTTCAATGACCTCTGCAGAGGGTTAATTTTAGGGTTAGGATTAGAGTCAGGGTTAGGGGTTTATGGTTAGTGGTTAGGGCTCAGCGATAAGGTTAGGGTTATTGTTAGATTTAGGGTATGTACCTGGCATCCGGCAGTTCAGAGACTGCTCCAGAGAATAAATCCCAGAGTTCTACTGGGGTGAGAAAAGACATGGCCACCATCTACTGAGCTGAGGCAAAGTTTGGATTTGGGGATATAAATACCTTTTAGGTAGTTATTCAGTTGATCACTCTTTTTTTAATGAATTATTTTTATTAACATATAATGTATTTTTTGCCCCAAGATACAGATCTGGTTATTCTGTTTTTAATTCTTTCTTCACTGTTTTAAGCCATCTGTCATCTCTCTCCCTGAGGTTCATTTTGTGAATCCATGCACTTTGGAACAATGGAACAATGTGCTCTTATAGAACTGTACAGATGACTTTTTACCAATTTTGCCATGCTTTGTTTTAGTACATGTTCAAGTATATGTCTTTACCTATTCTGACCCCCCAAAACTTTAGTAACACCAAGACCTAGCACACTTTTGGAGGGCAGTCTGGGTAAATTCTTGCTTTCAAAACCAAATGTACAAGATATTTTGGTTGTCAGGCATGTTGGATTATCTGTGCCACTGATTTATCTTTGTCAGGGCAGATAAGAGTTCACTACATATAAAAGGTATTACCTGAAAGGTCAAACATACCCTTTTTTGGATACTATTTCTCTTTGTGTTTTAAGGATGCATTTTTCTTGTATTGTACATCACTACGATGAGGGCACAGTTACATTTGTCAGATTGTTGCTGGCTTCTGTGCATTTTTTCTGGATCTGAAATTATATATATATATATATTAGGCTTGTCCTGTGAAATATTTTGGAGTAATATTGTTGACATTTTACTGGGCAGGTCTTTTCGCCCTACTATGTGATACATAGCTATGAGCAGAGGTCAGGCAAGGCGAGAGGTGTTTGTCATTTGCCAAGCTTTTGTTACAGCCAGATAAAAGTCTATTCCCATTTTCAGACTTGAAGTGTAAACAAAGTTCATCCCTAGTCTGAACCAGTCTCTATTTTAGAATCTTAATGTTGAAATGTTCCTTTGCTATCAGCTAGCTGAATCTTCTTTTCACAGCCCCCCATCCAGAAGGCAATGTTTATAGTATATCTGGGTTTCTGACATTATTTATTCTTTTTTTAATTTTTAATTTTTTAAAGATTTTTTTAAAATTTTATTTACTTGTTAGAGAGAGAGAGAGCGAGCACAGGCAGAGAGAGAGGCAGGCAGAGTCAGAGGGAGAAGCACCCCGTGGGGCTCCCCGCTCCAGGGGACACGATCCTGTGACTCCAGGATCATGACCTGAGCCGAAGGCAGCCGCTTAACCAACTGAGCCACCCAGGCATCCCTGACATTATTTATTCTTCATGAGAGCTGGGAACTATGGTGACCCAGCAAGAACCCAAGTGACTATAAATGTAGTCTACATTAGTAGCTGGTCTCTAGAGGAAAGGGAAAGTATGATCCTGATTAAGCCCTGCTTGATAGAGATCATGCCTTTAAATGGTGAATCTCAAAGATTATTCATTTCTTCACAAGTGCAAAGAGCCAGATGGTATTTCAAGTTTTTAATGTAGGACAAATGTGAGGGTTTTCAGAGTTGGTTTTAGTAATGTGGCATATATAGGAACCTTAAGGATTATACCATACTGTTATTAATAGGTAGTGAGAGAGAGTATATTGATTAACCCAGGAGACTTCTGACAAGTTTTGAGAATATAGGCAGAATGGAAATGACAAGTAGGGAACTTTTATCAACTCTGTTTCACCTTCCTATTCTCTGTTTTCTCCTTATCTTATTCATTCTTACTATTTTAATGTGATCTGAGTATGTACTGCTCATCTACTGTTAGAGATTTATATTTTGGTTTAGAAACTGAAACCTGCAATCAAACTTCTCCAGGTTCTGCTATCAATAACAGACCTCAGCTCTTAGGTCCTTTATTGAATTTTACTATTTAGCTTGAACCACTTATCTTAAGATAGTAACTTCTTAATGTAGAATTTTTTGTGTGTAAAACCACTGATTATGTTTTCCAGTTATTTTTTTACCTTAACTGTTTTCTTTCTTAGCATTTTCAAATTTTGAAATGTTTCTCAGTCTATTTTATTGAAAGTCTAAGAGATAAAATTCATAAGTAAAGAATATTATTTTCAAGGGTATTTTCTTCAGTTATTTTCTTCTGTTTTCCTATTCTTTCTTTTCCTTTTTTTCTTTAATACTTATAATCATATTTGAGGGTTACTTCTAATTCCCCAGATAACTGATGAGGTCTCTTGTTGTAGCAAAATGCCAAGCAATTTACATACTATAACCCTTTTATTTGAAACTAGAACATTAACATTTTCTCTGAACCTACTTCTATCAAATACCCCTTTCATCTTTAGTTACAACTATTCTTTGCCTAAGGTATTACCATTTCTCTGTCTCCTTAGCTCCTTTCCCTGACTGCCCTACCATATCACCATCAGCTCTTCTGGTTAGTTCCTTTGGCAGCTCTTTAAAAACTGAGTTTTGTATTGACTCCTGTATAATCTCCCTCATGTTCATTAGCCACTTAAGCTCATGTGACAGTCATGGACATGGGTGGCAGGTTCTTTGCCTCTCAGCATCCATCAAATTGCCATTTTGTTTTCACATAGATAACTTGTAAGAAATTTGGTTTATATAGGGTTTCTTTTTTCACCTCACTGGTTCTACTGTATGAAGATAGTCATATATTTTTTAATGTCATCTTTCTGTGCTAGTATGTAATTAAGTTATTGTAATGTGGAAAATATATAAAAGCATCATTTCAGGTAAGGGCTTTATTATATATAACCTCTCATGATATAAATCTATTTTTTATTATTTTATATCATACCCTCTTTGTGATATTGATTTATCACAAAGAGAATTATTTACATTTCATTTACTGAGACCTGTAATTAGTAAACCTAGAACTAGGTAGGACACTTCTTACATGATAACTTTGGAAAGTTCCTATATACATACAAATACATTTATTTCCATGTTTGTTTAACAGAATTTCATGTTCTGGCCATGATTATCTTATACCCTTGTTAGATAGAATTCTTTCATTTTTTTTTTAAAGAATTTATTTATTTATTTGTCAGAGAGAGAGAGAGAGAGAGTGAGCACAAGCAGGGGGAACAGCAGGGGAGAAGCAGGCTCTCTGCCAAGCAAGAAGCCTGACGTGTGGTTCAATCCCAGGACCCTGGGATCATGACCTGAGCTGAAGGCAGATGCTTAACCAACTGAGCCACCCAAGTGTCCCAAATTCTTTCTTTCTTGGAAAATGTTTGGGTCCATATATATATTTTTATAACTTTTTTTAAAGATTTTATTTATTTATTTATTTGACAGACAGAGATCACAAGTAGGCAGTGAGGCAGGCAGAGAGAGAGAGAGAGGAGGAAGCATGCTCCCTGCTGAGCAGAGAGCCCGATGCGGGGCTCGATCCCAGGACCCTGGGATCATGACCTGAGCCGAAGGCAGAGGCTTAACCCACTGAGCCACCTAGGCACCCCTCATATATATTTTTAAAAGCCAGAGCAGATATATATCAGAGCTATACTAAGAAGGTCACTTAGAAGGAGTTACAACTTCCTGCAGAAAAGGAATAAGGAGAGATTAGACAGCAGTTTTATATTTAATCATATTAATGATTAAGCTATATGTAGGGAAAGAGTATATGTAAATAAATGCGTGCACATATATACAGACATGTGTTTCATGTTATAAATCAATGGCTGAGGTTCTCATTTGTTATATCAAAAGGAGAGTGAGCCTTTTACTGTTCATTGCCTAATCCTGATCATCAAGGAGAAAATTTATTAGTAAAGTAGAAACTTGAGAGCATTCAATATGTAATTTTAGAGTTTGTGATAGCCAAGGGAAGTATTGTTTGGTGAGTTACATGTATATTCTATCCTGTACATTAGAAGTAGAAGCTTCAGAAAACTCTGCAGGAAAAATACGTGTTTGTTTCAAGGGGAATGGAAAGATCAACAGAACAATACAAAACAGTGCTGACACTGTTATCTGTTAATGATCCTGATGAGGAAGAGATAGAAACTCTGTTTTAAGGAGTGCTATAACTACAGTTTTGAAAGGGCAAGTACAAAAAAATATCTGTAACTGTAGCCACAAGAAATGTGATGGCAGCAAGATAGGGGGCTGATGTGTTCCCACATAGTCATTAAACACATACCAATTTTGTGACACACTGTGTACATAATTATTGTCTAAGGCATTTAAAAACAAGTTCAAACAAAATGGCATATTTAAACCATGAATGGAACAAAAAGCCAAGGACATTGCTCAAATCAGTATAACATAATACCAAAAAGACTAAATCTCAAGAGGAGAGATGAGATTTTTAAAACCCTAAAATAATACAAAATGGCTGTCTACCCTTGTGTTGGAATTTATGTGTGTGTATATATTTGATTTTTCTCAAATAGGTAAATATTTGTAGGTATCAAATATGTTCTTATTTCCTAATACTCCATTAAGTAAATATCAGTATTTAATATCCACAAAAAGGCTAAAAATATTTGAAGCATACAAATTTCAAAAAGTTGGGGTGGCACAGTTGGTTGAAGAGCCAACTTTTGGTTTTGGCTCAGGTTTTGATCTCAGGGTTATGAGATTGAGCCCCACATTGGGCTCTGTGCTCAGTGGGCAGACTGTGCTCAGTCTGCTTCAGACTCTCCTTTCCCTCTACCCCCACCTCAAATAAATAAGTAAATCTTTAAGAATTTCAAAAGCTTAACCCACTGCTTGAGAAGACAGCATATTTTTAGTGGATGACAGAATATGACTACTGTATTTCTTTCTTTTGCTCTTACTTTTTGAAGAGAAGTGCTTTTAACCTGGAAATCTAAAATAAGCATGGGCAAGAAGGGACATAAAATACTCAGCAAATCTAAAAATGGCCCAAGCTTCTGGACACACCATTCTTTATACCTTGTTGTTTCAACCAGAGAATAGCCCTTTCTCTCCTTGTCCTCATTGCCACAGCAAGAGGCCCAAGCGAGGTGCTCTTGGCACCTTGTCTGGAGGTAGAACTCCTCAGATCATCATCACCTCATTTTATTGTCATCTTAGTCTTAGATTTACATAATACTAAATAAAAGGATGCCTTTAGGTGTTTTTTTCCCCCTGTTAGTAATGTTATTGTTAAGGCATATATTTTCATTCCTATACAGTCCAGAGCCTATTATTAGTCTTTACTGTATCTTGAAATACTGAAATTTTTCATAAGAAAGCTATAATGTCTAAATAGACATTAAAAAACCGGAGATACTTAAATGCAAAATTGTTATGTGTAGGGGATACTTAGATTCTATACTAGGTAGTTAATAAATAAACCACAAACCTCAGTGGCTTATTACGAATGTTGATTTCTTGAGTCAGGTAACTCTCATTTATATTTTCATCACTTGGAAAAAATCTTCAAGGTTGACAAGGGGGAAAAATTGCTGGTGTCACTTGGGGTAATTTTAAGGGTACGACCTGGACGAGGCATGTATCTTTTCCACTCATTTGCCACTGACCCGATGCCAGTCTTATGACCGCCACCTAACCGCAAGGGATTGTGGGAAATGTAGAGGAGCTCATGCATATTTGCTGAGCAGTAACT